>VMDO01002414.1:108218-169328 GCA_007922755.1 Pedetes capensis | reverse complement strand
TTCATTTGTGGCCTTAGTGGTGGGTGCATAAATTTGAATAATAGTCATATTAACTGGCCTTCCTTGTAGGCGTATGGATATTATTCTATCACTGACAACATTGTATTTCATGACAGATCTTGAAATGTCTTTTTTGATGATGAATGCAACCCCATTTCTCTTGAGTTTATCATTCCCAGCATAGTAGACCATATGATTGTCTGACTCAAAATGGCCTATGCCAGTCCATTTTAGCTCACTGATGCCTAGAATGTCAATGTTTATGAGCTCCATTTCCCTTTTAATGATTTCTAATTTGCCTAGATTCATACTACGTACATTCCATGTTCCAATTATTAATGGATGTTTACAGTTGTTTCTCCTCATTTTGAGTCGTGCCACATCATCACGTTGAGAACCCTGGGGTTTTACTCCATTTCCGTCACCACGGTAGACTCTACTTGGAGGAGGCAACTGTTCCCCAGTAGTCTTTTGGGTGCCTTCCAACCTGGGGGCCTCATTTTCCGGCACTATATCTGACAGTGTCTCTCTGCTATCCATAGGGTTTTCAATGGCTAGTTGTTTCGGGAGTGGCTCGGCAGGTCCTACTCCCTAGTCTGTCTTAGTCTGGAAGCTCAGCTGAAAACCTGTCCACCTTGGGTAACCTTGCTCATGTCTAAGGTTACAGTGGCAGTGCTCTCAGCCTCATCGCAACACGCAATCCCCCACGGCAAACTGACAGACATGTGGGGGCTCTGATGGTAAAATAATTAATACAAGGATGCATATATAGCATAAGAAAAAAGAGAAGGAGAATAGAAAGAGGGAAGAGAGTAAATAAAGGAAGGAAGCAAATAAAAATTAAAAAAAAAAAACCTCACGCACACACGCTCCCACCCACATATAAAATCTCTTATAGTCAGGTGTGGTGGTATACACGTGCATTCCCAGCAGCTTTGAGGCGAAGGCAGGAGGATCACAAGCCCAAGATCACAGGCAGCCTGCGCAACCCAGAGAGACCCTGCGTCAAAAAGTAAAAATATGGGCTGGGGGCGCAGCGCGGCTGTCCAGCACCTACAAAGTGAATAGGCGCAAGACCCTGTTTTCATACCCCCATACAAAACAACAAAATGAAACAACAACAAAAAAAAGCAAACCAAACCAAACCAAACCAAAACCCCCAAGAAACAAACAAACAAAAAATCAAAACAAAAACAAAACAAAACCATGCATACACGCTCGCCCACACTTATTAAACACTTCTAATCAGGTGCGGTAGCTGGGATTTAGCTCAGTTGGTAGAGCGCTGTGCTGCAGTCTCTGAGGTCCCGAGTTCAATTCCCAGCACTGAAAAAATGGGAGAAGGACCTGGCAATACACTCCCAAGGCAATCCCGAAACAGTCAGCCATTGAAAACCCTATGAGGGTCGCTATGAGTCGGATACCGACTCGATGGCACCCAACAACAACAACAACAACAATCAGGTGCGGTGGTGCACGCCTGCAATCCTGGCGGCTTGGGGGGCGGAGACAGGAGGACCACAAGCCTGAGATCAGAGGCAGTTTGTGCAACCCAGCAAGCCCCTGTCTCAAAAAGTAAAAAATGTGGGCTGGGGGCGCAGCGCAGCTTTCCGCCCACTTGGGAGACCACTTGGGAGAACCAAATCCTCTTGTGGGTGCGATGATATTCAACCCCCCCAGAGAGAGTCTGTAGTAGGTCTGCCATGCATGGCAATTTCGCTTGAAACTGTTCTTATTGTGTCTAATTGTCCCGCAAGACTCTGCCAGAAAGGAGCATTCTGTCTGCGTGGTGCTCAGCCTCCTCCGCAGACCTCACCTTTCTCCACAGTGCAGTGGGATGACTTAGGATGCCCTCTGGTGTGTCTGGGGTCCAGGCATATGTGTGCCCGTATGTCTGTGGAGATTACATCTGCATGACTGTCCCGCCACAACAGGAGAGAGGGAGCTGAGTTTCAGCTCTGGATGTGTACTGCTGGCACTGGTTTCCCACTGCCACAACAGGAGGGAGGGAGAGATTCCGTGCTGACTCACCCGAAAACTTGCAGTTTGTGTCCCGCTGGCAGGGTGACAGTGTGATGTCAAGTTTGCATGTTGTGTTGGGTCCGGCTCCCCTGGGTGTGTGGGCAAAGTCCCCTCCGAGTCTCCAGGATTCTATCCTGCCGTCTGTGTGAAAGCGAAATGGTGGAATGGCAGTCCTGCCACTGACCTTTGTGTAATTCTTCCGAAGCCAAATGCTCGATTTCAGTGTCCATCCAATTTCATCCTCTGTCTCCCAATCTAAACTATCACTGTTTCTATCTATTCAATGTGAGTTCTAAACCCCTCATCGAGGCTTCCCTTTACCCTGGGAGAGAAGGCGTGTTATCTGTCCGCCATCTTGATTTTTCCCACAAATGTATATGTAATTTATATTTTTCTAATGTATATTTATTTCATTTAAAAATTTTATACACAAATTTATTGTATGTATTTTATATAATAAACAATTATATGTTTTATAGAATATATTATTTTCATGTTTTTCTATATGTGATATGTCCCTTCTTAATTTCTTTCTTGACCAATACCTCCCTATTTTATAGAGGAATATAATAAGATACAGAAGGAATAATCAGCTTAGGTAATTTCACATAATTGCTAAATGGGAGTCAGTTCTCCAACTTGGTTCTCTGACTGCAAGTTTATTTTTGTTTTTGTTTTTTAAATAATAATGGAATACATTTCCAGAATGTCTAATGAAAATAGGTAGAAGTTGAGTCGAGAGCCTGAGGGAAAAAGGGACTTAGAAGAACAGCAAAGAATAGTGAGGGACAAAGAGAGAGTTGTAGGCACATGGGAAACTGCCCTTGTTTTAGGTGACCAAGAATTATAATTGAGAGCCTTCAGTGTCAGTGACTGGCAATCCTCCCAACATTGGAAGAAAATTGTGCCAGAAAACTGATTGAACATTCCTGATGATCTTCAGGGACTAAAATTCTATGTGTACAGTAGAAACCAGGGTCTTGGTTTCAGCTGAAGAGTGTTTTAAAGTGGCTGTGTGTAATTGGAGGCTCTGCTCTGGGCATCAGGTTCGGGTTTTCTTGATATTAGTAAGAATCTTTCTACTGTGTCTTGCTAATTTTTGAAAGTAAAGATTAAGAGGACTTTTTCTAGTGGCTAGCCATGGCCTGCCTCTTATTTCTACCATAGCTTTAGACTTAAGGCTTTATCATCTTTCTCTTCCTGTTGGGTTGGTCTCTCTTATTTTCTCTATGTGGGTTATGTCACACACTAATTAGAATGTATGAGGTAGTGAGACCTGGCAACCCATTCCCAATAACAATCAGCCATTGTAAATGTTATAAATAGCAGAAAAGCACTGATAATAGTGCTGGACATGGCACAGTATCAGGGAATGTTTTGTCTGTTATACATATGGTTGCTATAAGCTGGACCCTATTCAATGGTACTCAACAACAACAGACAAGAAAGCAGCAGTCAAGAAATCAAGACATATTGCTTTGGGAAAGGCTGTGGCAAAATATCTCTTTAAAGTATTGAAAAGTACAGATGTCACATTGAAGACAAAGATGCACCTGACTTATGCCATGGTATTTTCAGTTGCATCATATGGTTGTGAAAGCTGGACATTGAATGAGGGAGACAGGAGAAGGATTGATGCTTTCGAAGTATGGTGCGGGAGACAATTATTGAATATACCATGGACTGCCAAAAGAACCAACAGATCTGTCCTAGAAAAAAGTGCAACCAGAGTGCTGCTTGGAAGTAAGGATGGCTAGACTATGTCTTAAGTATTTTGGACATGTAGTCAGGAGGGACCAATCCCTGGAGATGACATCATGTTTGGGAGAGTGGCAGGTCAACAAAAAAAGGAAAACCCTCCACTGGATGGCCTGACACAGTGTCTGCAATAATGGGCTTAAACATAAGTAAGATCATGTGGCTGGCACAGAATGGGGGATTATTTCATTCTGCTGTACATAGGGTAGCTATGAGTGGACCCGATTGGATGGCACCTAACAACAACAATAACAGTAAGTGTATACAAAAGTAGCATCAGTGAGCAACAAAAGAGAACTATATGTTTAAAAAAATCTAACAGAATATGTTAGATATTTTTAAAAATGGAAAAATGTATTTTGTGTCCTCTTCCAATAAGTCTTCAGTATCTTCATGTAACAGTGATTAGAGGAATTTGTTGTAATTGTTTAGTAACTAGGAGTGACTAACTTTTATATATGTGATTGTACTAGATTGCTAGGCTACTATAACAAAATATCACAGACTAGATGGCTTAAAAATGGATTTTTAAAAAAAATATATACTTATTTTAAAGAATGCTAACCTTTAGGGAAGAAAAAAGAAAGTTCAGTAAATCAAATCAGTTTTGAAACCACCTTTCTTGAAACATGAACAACAAAGAAACGATTTTTTCCTTCAATTTGTGACAAATTTCTTTTCCTAATCTTGAAAGTTGCAAGAAAAGTAGATTAAATAAACAGAAAAGACACACATTCAAGGTAAATTAGCAATAAAATCCAAAACAGAATAGAAATTTATATTCTCAAGTCAGGAGTGTTGGCACACACCTGTAATCCCAACACTTGGGAGGCCGAGGCAGGAGGATTGAGTTCAAGGGCAGCCTGGGCTACATAGTTAGACCATGACTGTTAAGAAACAAATCCTCACAGTTCTATATGTCTGAAATCAAGTGTTGGCAGATTTGGTCTTTTCTGAGGACTCTTTCCTTGACTTGCACATGGCTACCTTCTTGTTGTGTTCTTGTGTGGTCTACCTCCTAATCTTTTCTTGTTGTTGTTGTTGTTAGGTGCCATTGAGTCGTGTGCAACTCATAGCGACCCTTATAGGGTTTTCAATGGCTGGCTGTTTCGGGATTGCCTCCGGAGTGGGTTGCCACAGCCTTCTCCCATTTTTGTGGTGGTGGGAATCGAACTCGGGACCTCTGAGAGTGCAGAGCAGTGTTCTACCAACTGAGCTAAATCCCAGCCCCAATCTTTTCTTATAATGACATTAATCACGGTAGGTCAGAGTTCACCCAAATGACTCCATTTTAGCTTAACTACTGATTTAAAGGCCCCCTCTCTAAAAACAGCCACATTTTGAGGACCAGGGTATTACGACGTTACCATATGAATTTTGAAAGAACATAGTTTAGCTGATAACAGTAGCTGAAACTTAATAGATGCTAGATGTGAGTCTGCAATATTCTAAACCCTTTCAGGTATTGACTTATTCGTCTGTGAAAAAACACCTATGAGGTAAGTTTTATCTTAAATTTCACTTTATATATGTGAAAACTGAGAGGCACAGAGAGGTGAAACAAGTTTCTAAATGTCGCCAATGTAGTAAGTGGCAGAGTAGGAAACAAATGGAGGTAGCCTAGTCCCAGATCTATTTTCTCATCTACTGTGCTGTTATACATTAGTTGCACAAATTATAATGTGAACTCTCTGTTCAGAAGAAGACTTCATGTTTTGGCTTTACCACTGTATGCCTTTCAGAAAGCCATCTGATCTTTGGGTTACCCATAGCCACCTTCTTGTGAGGAATAACTGGCAAAATGATGTAAAGCTCTTTTGCAAATAAGAACTAAATAAATGTTACCTGACATGGTAATTTAATCAGTACGAGTAGGTTTGTCTCATATTTATGAGTTGCCTAACCACTCAGCTGAGACAGGACTCTGTGCAGAAAACAGGTCTATGACAATGTGGATGAAGGAAGGCCACACTCTATGTGGCAATGAACTTTTCTGCCTCCTCTTGTAAATCCAACATGATACCAAATTGTCTTGAGCCTAGAGCTTATGTATACTCTAATTTCACAACTAAAGGAAAGATTAATTATTCCACAATCATTCGGAGGTAGGAAGGAAAAACACTGTCCTTGACACCTGGGAATTGATATGTGTGTAAGCTTCACTATTATTTGAAGCTATCCTGGCATTCATGGCTAGTTGTTCTCCTTGTGGAAATAAACAATCTCATCAAATGTTAACATTAGGGAGGTCAGATGATATAAAACAAGGCTACTTCATCATTTTTTTAAAACACAGATACAAACAAGGTCATTGTATCATCCACAAAAATAGTAAACATCCCCTTTACCTGGCTAACACAAGGGACTGCCACTGCCTTACTGATCACAGCCTTAGCTTCACTCTAATCTACCTTAAGCATAGATAAGATTTATTGAGATACCTATATGCAGAATTGTCCCTGCTTTCTTAGACTCCTCCAAAACACATAACTTAAGCCCAAATCTTGTGATATATTATTTGTAACACTTTGTGTGTTGTTTTTCTAGGGCTGCCATAACAAAATACTAGACTTGGTAGCTTTAAAAACAGAAATGTATTTTTTCACCTTTAGCCCAGGATCAAGGTTTCCTCAGATTTGGTTTCCTGATAGGCCTTTTTCTTTGGCTTGCCACTGACCACCTTCTCGGTGTGTCTGCACATGTTCTTTACTCTATGCACATACATCTTTGATGTCTCTTTCTGGCTCAAATTTCCTCCTTTTATAAGAACACCAGATAGATTTCAATAGGGCTCAACTGAACAGTCTCAAATTAATTACCTTTTAAAAGACCTCATCTCAAGGAGTGTGTGATATATATCTATATATCTATATATATCTATACACACACACTATGGAATTTTGTTTAGCCATTAAGGGTAAAATTATGGCATTTACTGGAAAATGGTTGGAACTACAGATCATCATTTTAAGTGAAATCAGTCAGTCTGAGAAAGACAAATATCACCTGTTTTCTCTTATGTGTGGATTTTAGATTTTAATATATATTCAATATTTTGTTTCTTTTTGCAGTAAGTAGGGGTTGAATGGAGGGCCTCACACATATTTTGCAAGTGCTCTAACACTGGGCTGCACTGCCAGCCCATTTTTTATTTTTTATTTTGAGTCAGGGTCTCACTAAGTTATGCAGACTTTCTGGCCTTGAAGTCACTATTCTCCTGCCTGCATCTCCTGAGGTGCTGAGATTATTATTATGTGCCACCACATCGAGTCCCTATATTCAATATTTTATTATATAGGTTATGAATGTAGAAGGGTGACTATGTAGGGGAAGTAAAGGGACTAAAGAGAGAGGGGGAGAGGGTAATAAACAAGGATAGTGGGGGAAAGGAAGATAAATATCACGTTTTACTCTTAAAGGCAAAATATGAAAAAAATATATTTATATTGTTGTTGTTGTTGTTTTTAGGTGCCATTGGGTCCAGTCCGGCTCATAGCAACCCTATGTACAGCAGAGAAACTTTTGGCGATTCTGTGCCAGGCAAACAATCTTATTTATGTTTAAGCCCATTGTTGCAGACACTGTGTCAATCCGTCTGGTGGAGGGTTTTCCTCTTTTGCGTTGACCTGCCACTCTCCAGAACATGATGTCTTTCTCTAGGGATTGATCTCTCCTGACTACATGTCTGAAATATGTAAGATGCAGTCTGGCTATTCTTGCTTCCAAGGAACACTCTGGTTGCACTTCTTCTAGAACAGATCTGTTGATTCTTTTGGCAGTCCATGGTATATTCAATAGACGTCTCCAGGACCATAACTCAAAAGCATCAATTCTTTTCCTGTCTCCCTTGTTCACTGTCCAGCTTTCATAACCGTAAGATGGGACTGAAAATACCACAACATGAGTCAGATGCACCTTCATCTTCAATGTGACATCTTTGCTTTTTACCACTCTAAAGACATCTTTTGCCACAGCTTTTCGCAGAGCACTGCATCTTTTGATTTCTTGACTGCTGCTTGCGTGGGTGTTGATTACAGAGCCAAGCCAAACAAAATCTTGGATGACCTCTATCTTTTCTCCATTTATTGTGAAGTTGCATGCTGACGCAGTCATAAGGATTTTTTGTTATTGTTGATGTTTAGCTGCAACCCATATTGAAGGCTATGATCTTTGATCTTCATCAGTACATGTTTTAAATCCTCTTCACTTTCAGCAAGCAGAGTTGTGTCATCTGCATAACGCAGGTTGTTAATGAGTCTTACTCCAATCTTGATGCCGCGTTCTTCCCCATAAAGTCCAGCTTCTCGGATTATTTGCTCAGCATATAAATTGAAGAAATAGGGTGAAAGTATACTGCCCTGGTGCACACCTTTCTCAACTTTAAACCACTCAGTGTTTCCTTGTTCTACTCTAACAACTGCCTCCTGGTTCATGTACAGATTTCTCATGAGCACAATTAGGTGTTCTGGTATTCCCATTTTCCAAAGTGTTATCCATAATTTGTTATGATCCACACAATCAAATGCCTTTGCATAGTCAATAAAACATAGGTAGACATCTTTCTGATATTCTCTGCTTTCAGCTAATATCCACCTGACATCAGCAATGATGTCCCTGGTTCCCCACCCTCTTCTGAGTCCCACTTGATTTTCTGGTAATTCCCTGTCTATATACTGCTGTAGTTGCTTCTGAATGATCTTTAGTAGAATTTTGCTGGTGTGTGATATTAATGATATTGTCCGATAGTTTGCACATTCAGGTGGATCCCCTTTTTTGGGAATAGGCACAAATATGGATCTCTTCCAGTCAGTTGGCCAAGTAGCAGTTTTCCAAATCTGTTGGCATAAACATCTTAACACCTCCATTGCTGCATCTGTTTGTTGAAACATCTCTGTTGGTATCCCATCAATTCATGGAGCCTTGTGCTTTGCCAGTTCTTTCAAGGCAGCTTCCACTTCTTCCTTCAACACCATTGGTTCCTCTTCATATGCAACCTCTTGGAATAGTTGGTCATCTACCAATTCTTTCTTGTATAATGACTCTGTGTATTCTTCCCATCTTCTTTTGATGTTTCCTGCACCGTTTAATATTTTCCCTATAGAATCTTTCACTACTGCCACTCAAGGCTTGAATTTTTTCTTTACTTCCTTAAGCTTGAGAAACACAGAGTGTGTTCTTCCTTTTTGGTTTTCTGCCTCCAGCTCCTTGCACATGTCATCATAATATTTGTTTTGTCTTCTTGAGCTGCCTTCTGAAGTCTTCTGTTTAGTTCCTTAATTTCATCATGTCTTCCTTTTACTTTAGCTGCTTGATGTACAAGGGCAAGTTCTACTGTCTCTTTTGACATGTAATTTGGTCTTTTCTTTTTTTCTTGTCTTTTTAAGAACTTTTTGCTTCCTTCTTGAATGAAATCTTTTATGTCATGCCACAGCTCTTCTGGTCTCCTATCATTTGTGTCTAATGCATTAAACCTATTTTTGAGGTGGTCTCTGAACTCAGATGGGATATACCCAAGGTCATACCGTGGATCTCGTATACTTGTTCTAATTCTCTTCAGCTTCAGTTTGAACTTGCATATGAGAAGTTGATGGTCTGATCCACAGTCAGCACCTGGTCTTGTTTTGACATTTTGTATAGAGTTTTTCCATCGTCTCTTTCCACATATGTAGTCAATTTGATTCCCGTATGTTCCATCTGGTGAAGCCCATGTGTGCAGCCTCCATTTATGATGTTGAAAAAATGTATTTGCAATGAAAAGGTCATTGGTCCGACAAAATTCTATCATGCGATTTCTAGCTTCATTTCTGTCACCGAGACCATATTTTCCAACTACTGAGCCTTCTTCTTTGTTTCCAACCTTTGCGTTCCAGTCACCAGTGATTATCAGTATGTCTTGATTGCATGTTTAATCTATTTCAGATTGCAGAAGCTGATAGAAGTGTTCCCTTTCTTCATTTGTGGCCTTAGTGGTGGGTGCGTCAATTTGAATAATAGTCATATTAACTGGCCTTCCTTGTAGGCGTATGGATATTATTCTATCACTGACAACATTGTATTCCATGACAGATCTTGAAATGTCTTTTTTGATGATGAATGCAACCCCCTTTCTCTTTAGTTTATCATTCCCAGCATAGTAGACCATATGATTGTCTGACTCAAAATGGCCTGTGCTGGTCCATTTTAGCTCACTGATGCCTAGAATATCAATGTTTATGTGCTCGATTTCTCTTTTAACAATTTCTGATTTTCCTAGATTCATAATACATACATTCCATGTTCCATTTATTAATGGATGTTCACACTGTTTCTCCTCATTTTGAGTCGTGCCACATCAGCAAATGGAGGTCCCTGGGGCTTTACTCCATTTCCGTCATCATGGTAGACTCTGCTTTGAGGAGGCAACTCTTCCCCAGTAGTCTTTTTTTTTTTTTTTTTTTGCAGGCCTGGGATGTTTGACCCAGGGCCTGGCGCTTGCATGCTCTGCAAGTGCTGGTTTGAGACAGGGTCTCGCTAAATTACGCAGACTGCCTCTGGTCTCGAACTTGCGATCCTCCCGCCTCCGCCTCCCAAGCCGCTGGGATTACAGGCGTGCGCCACCGCGCCCGGCCCCAGTAGTCTTTTGAGTGCCTTCCAACCTGTGGGGCTCATTTTCCGGCACTATGTCTAACAGTGTTTCTTTGCTATTCAGAGGGTTTTCAATGGCTAGTTGTTTGGGGAATGGTTTGCTGGTGCCTCCTCCCTAGTCTGTCTTAGTCTGGAAGCTCAGCTGAAACCTGTCCACCATGCATAGCCCTGCTGGTGTCTGAGATACCAGTGGCATAGCTTTCAGCCTCATTGCAACACACACACACACACACACACACACACACACACACACACACACACACATATATATATATATATATATATATATATCAGCCATTGAAAACCCTATAAGGGTCGCTATGATTTGGACCCAACTTGACAGCACCTAACAACAAAAACAACAAACAGTAGAAAGAGGGGGGACAAAGAGGTTTATGTTGGTGTGAGCTTCCTGCCCAATTTACTTGCTAACTGTCCACACACTATTCTTTCTTTGTTCCTTATGCCTATGCTGCAGTTGGAATGATCAAATTAAATGATAGACCTAATTAACTCTAAGAACTTTGTATGCTTCTTACTGGAAAATCTGCTTATTCTGGCTCATTATTTTTTTTCACAGAAAAACTGCTTTATGCTTACAACTTATTACTGTCTGATAATTTACGCAGTATTTGCCTACACATGCATACACATTCAACTAATTTTATTTTAACACCTTAATTCATGTGCTCATAGTCTATGGCTTGCAATCTCTCTTTCTCCCAATATGGTTGCATGGCAATCTCTGCAAGTTGTGAATAAGAAAATGACTCGGAATTGAGTGAGGAAAGACCTTTTCAAGTATCATTGAACCAGGAGTACCATACATAAATATTTTCCCCTTATACTTTGATCGAAGTATATTTAAAGTGGAAGGCTTGGAAATTGTGATTAATCAGAGAAAAACAGAATTATTCAATACCAAAGAGAAATGTTTAGACAGTTCAATAAATCAACTGACTTGATAGGTTCATTGACTTTTGTCCTTTGTTGAAAGGTGAGTTTCAGTCTTTGACTTGAATTTTAAATAGTGCAAGTATAGATGTTCCTTTCTGGGTTTTCCAGTATTGCAAGGTTGAACTCACGGCTTCACACATGCCAGGCAAGTGCCTTACCACTGAGCCACAACCCTTGACCATTTAAAGTTTTTTATCTAGAGACAAGATTTCACTAAGTTGCATAGACTGCCTCTGATCTTGAACTCACATTCTTCCTGCGTCAGCCTATCAAGTTGTTGGGATTATAGGTATGTGCCACAATCCTTTGCTAGAGGTTTATTCTTAACATAATTAGACAAATTCACTAATCTATTGAGACAATGGTCTTACTACCAATTATTCCAATATCTTAGAAGGAATGGTTTCAAATTTTCCCTACTTAATATGATGTTGGCTATGAGTTTCTCATAAATGACCTCTATGATGTTGAGAAAAGTGTCTCCTATGCCAAAATTCTTCGGGACTTTTATCATGAAAGGATGTTGCACTTTATTGAAGGCCCTCTCAGCATCAGTTGAGATGATCATGTGATTTATGTTTGTAAGTCTTTTGATATGTTGAATTACATTAGTTGATTTACATATGTTGAAACAGCTTTGCATCTGTGGAATGAAGCCCACCTGATCAAGGTGTATGATCTTTATTTTGTGTTGCTGAATTCAGTTTGCCGGAATTTTATGGAGGATTTTTGCATCAATATTCATCAGGGAAATTGGTCTACAGTTCTCTTTGTTTGATGAGTCCTTATTTGGTTCTGGTACCAGGGTGATACCAGTTTTCTAGAATGAGTTATGAAGTACCCCTTTCTTTTCTATTATATGAAATAATTTGAGGAGAATATGTATTAATTCTTCTTTGAAAATTTGATAGAATTCAGCTGTGAACTTGTTGGGACATGGACTTTTCTTTGTCAGGAGATTTTTTTTATTACTGTCTCTAATTCAGTGGATGTAATGGGACTGTTTAATTTTCTTGTGTCCTCCAGGCTTAACTTTGGTAATTCATATGTGTTAAGGAACTTAGCCATTTATTCTGGATTTTAATTTTTTGGGAGTACAATTTCCCAAAGTAGTTTCGGATGATCCTCTGAATTTTGTCAGTATCTGTGGTTAAGACCCCTTTATCATCTGATTTTTAAAATTTGGGCCTTTTCTCTCTTTCTTTTGGTGACTATAGTGAGGAGAGTATCAATTTTGTCAACCTTTTCAAAGAACCAGCTCTTAGTTTCATTAATTCTTTGTATCATCTTTTTAGGTTCTAATTAGTTAATTTCTACCTTGATGTTGATAATTTCTTTCTGTATACCCCTTTTGAGGTTGGTTTGTTTTTGGCCTTTTAATGCCTTAAGGTGTGTCATTAAGTTATTTAACTGGGTTTTCGCCAACTTATTGATGAAAACATTCACGGCTATGAACTTGCCTCTTAGAATTGCCTTTTCTGTAGCCCATAAATTTTGGTAGGATGTGTTTTCATCCTCATTTGAGTGCAGAATTTTTAAATTCCATCTCTGATTTCTTTGATTACCCATTGATCATTCAGAAGTATGTTATTTAGTCCCCATGTTTTTGTAACATTTCTGAAATTTTTCTTGCTTTTGAGTTCTAGTTTTATTCCATTGTGATCTGATGAAGTGCAGGGGATGATTTCAGGAACAAGACAAGGATGTCCACTTTCTCCTCTCTTACTCAACATTGTTATTGAGAGTCTAGCCAGAGCAATCAGGCAAGAGAAATAAATGAATGGAATACATATAGGGAAAAAAGAGGTCAAATTATCCTTATTTGTAGGCAACATGATCTTCTACTTAAAGGACCCCAGAAATTCCCCTAGAAAACTCTGAGAGCTAATTGGCTCCTTCAGGAAAGTAGAAGGATCCAAAATTAAGACTCAAAAATATCAGTAGCTTTCCTTTACACCAATAGCAAGCAGGAAGAGAAGGAAATCAGGACTGCAGTCTCATTCACAATAGCACACCAAATAAATATTTAAGAGTCAACCTAACCAGAGACCCTAAAGACTTCTACAAGGAAAAATTTAAAACATTAAAGAAATAAATAGCAGAGGATATTAGAAAATATGAGACGAAAGAACCTCATGGATTGGGAGAATTAATATTGTGGAAATGGCTATATTATCAGGAATGATTTACAGATTTAACACAATTCCCATCAAAATTTCAATGACAGATTTTGCAGAGATAGAAAAAAAAATCCTAAAATCCATATGGAAGCATAAAAGACTACATATAGCTGAAACAATCCTAAGCAGAAAAAACAGTGCAGGAGGTACCATGATACTGGAGTTCAAACTATACTACAGGGACATAATGACAAAAACAAATTGGTGCTGGCAAAAAAAAAAAAAAAAAGGCTTGAAGATCAATGGAACTGAACTGAAGACCCAGAGATACACTATAAAACTATAGCAACCTGATTTTTGACAAAGGGGCTGAGTATGTTCCATGGAGAATAGCCTCTTCAACAAATGATGCTGAGAAAATTAGACATCCATTTGCAGAAAATTGAAAATAGACCCATATCTCTCAATCTGCATGGATGTCAGCTCGCATTGGATCAGAGACCTCAACATAAAACTGGAAAGCTTAATATGACTAGAAGAAAAGATAGAGAATATGATCTAACACATAGGCATAGGCAAGTATTTCCTTAACAAGACTCCAGTTTCCCAGGAAACTACACCAATCACCTACAAATGGAATTAAATGAAACTAAAAACCTTCTATATAGCAAAGGAAACAATCAACAGAGTTAAGGGAGAGCTCACAGAATGGAGAAAATCTTTGCATCCTACACATCTGATAGAGAACTAATTTCTAGAATATACAGAGAATTTAAGAAATCAAATTCTAAGACCATATAAATAACACAATAAATAAGTGGGCAATGGAATTGAACAGACAGTTCTCAAGTGAAAAAAATATGAATGGCCAGTATACACATGAAAAAATGCTCAATATCCCTAGACATAAATCAAAACAATGCTGAAGTTCCATCTCAATCCAGTAAGAATGGCCAAGATTAACAAAACTAAAAAATACCAAATGCTGGTGAGGATGCAGAGGAAAAGGATCCCTCTTTGCACTGCTGGTGGGACTGTAAATTAGTTCAGCCACTTTGGAAATCAATATGGAGGTACCTTAGAAAACTAAGAATAGACCTGCCATATGACACAACTATACCACTCCTGGGAATATACCCAAAGGTAGATAAGTCATCATACCACAAGGACACCTGCACTTCCATATTTAATGGAGCACTCTTCGTAATCACAAGGGCATGTAATCAACCAATATGTCCATCAACATAGGGGTAGACTGAAAGATTATAGTACATATACACAATGGACTATTACTCAGCAATAAAGGAGAATGAAATTATATCATTTACAGCAAAAAAAATCATCTTAAGTGAACTAACCCAGTCCCCAAAAGAGAAATACCATATGTTCTCACTCATATGTGGGATCTAAATCTAACTTAAAGGGAGAAAAAAACTATGCATATGTAGATATATAAAAATGAACAACCATACTTATCTAAGAAGGCAAAATATAAGCAGAGTAGAAAGAAGAGGGAGGGAAGTAGGGGGTTAGAGTGGCAGTTGTGGTAGGGGGAAAGGGGAGGGGAAATACTGTAGAGGGGTAAAAGAGGAGAGGATAATCTCAAAATACATGATGCAACTATACAAATACATGGGAAAAATAGGGGAACAGGAAAATATCAATAAGAATACAACCCATGATTGCATATGATTTTTATTGCGTATTAACCACAACTCCTATTTTTTCTCTCCTCTTCTTTATATGGTTCTGAAAATGTGTAAGCAACAGTAATTTAACAGTTGCATAATGGATATTGCAAATGATATGTTACTCTATATTTCACTAACATTTATTAATAAATAAAGTAGATGCAAAAAAATCATTCTAGGATCTGAGGGTAAAGATGTATCTGATATAAACACTAGTAGAAAGAAATTTCATAAAATGCTTATGTTCCATTTTTCATGACAGTCAATAATATTCCTTGATTTTGGTTCAGTTCTTTGATCTTGAGGATACAGAGGTCAAAAGCCTCAGTTCCACTGGGTGCAGTGGTGCACGTGTGTAATCCCGGTGATTCAGGAGGCAAAGGCAGGAGGATTGCAAGTTTGAGACCAGGGGCAGTCTGCATAATTTAGTGAGACCCTGTCTCAAAGAGTAAAAAAAAAAAAAAAAAAAAAAAAGGGCTGGGGGTGTAACTCAGTGGTACAGCACTTGCAAAGCATGCAAGTGTGAGGCCCTGGCTTCAACCCCCAGTACCACACACACACACACACACACACACACACACACACAAAGCCTCAGTGCCTTAGGTCCCTGCTTCATTGCAAGGAAAATTTATTATTTCAGAATAAAATCTGTGGTATTACTATTGGAAGTCTAACTTGGAAGAATTCAGATTGAAAAAATATACTTTTTTTCTTCTTATTCAGGAGAACTACTATTTATGGAATTTGTAGTGTTGAAAACTCCACCTTTTAAATCCAATGTATGCCAAATGCACCTAATTAAAATGTATGTACACAGAGAAAATTTCCAGTTTCTGATGCAGCACACTAGGATGTGTTTTCTGGTGCTGTACTTTTCATCTGAATGCATTGTACTATGCCTTTTAAAGCCATTCTCTAATAGCTTATTCCCATAATATTTTATAATAGCATTTGCCTTCTGTTTGAGCTGCTTATTATCATTAATCTAGGTATCTTCAGTAATGGCCATAATAACTATTTTATCCATTCTGAATTTAGATCCTATCCATTAAATTTGGAATTCAGCAAACAAAGTTAGTGTTAATGGACTTCTAGTGATGTTCTGAGGCTGCACTATTGATGAGGTCTGCATTTTACATTTCATCTGTAGACAGATTCAAGAGTAATATTTCTGTTCATTCTTGATTTGATGTCTGTAATAAACTCTAGGATCTAGCTCTTATAAAATAAATCATGTAATAGAGGAATGGGGCTGGGATTTAGCTCAGTTGGTAGGGCACCACTCTTTAGTGTCTGAGGTCCCAGGTTCAATTCCCAGCACCACAAAAATGGGAGAAGGAAGTGGCAATCCACTCCTGAGGCAATCTCGAAACAATCAGCCATTGAAAACCCAGTGAGGGTTGCTATGAGTCGGGATCGGCTTGATTGCATGTAACAATAATGACAACAATAGAGGAATAGCATAACTTATATTATTAAATAACTACTATGTCTCAGTATCCACACACTATTCTCACTGCATAGAGCAATAAGATGGATATTATTGTTGTTGTTGTTATGTGCCATCGAATTGGTATCCGACTCATAGAGACCCTCATAGGGTTTTCAATGGCAGACTGTTTTGGGATTGCCTTGGAAGTAGATTGCCAGGTCCTTCTCCCATTTTTGCGGTGATGGGAATTGAACTCGGAACCTCAGAGACTGCAGGGCAGTGCTCTACCAACTGAGCTAAATCCCAGCCCATATATATATATATATGTTTTATTATTTTTTGGTACTGGGGGTTGAACCCAGGGCCTTGTGCTTACATGTTTTGCAAGTGCTGGACAACTGATGATGAGATAACTAGAAGAGGCAAAATTTTGATATAAATTCAGCTCCATTTGACTCTACAGCCATGTTCTAAACCACTAGGGAATTATATCTATTACTTCTTGAGAGCCAGTTTTTCCTTCGTGGCAGCAAAGATAGGATTATTAGGGGCAGGTCATGGGTCTGCAGTTTTACTTTAAGTATTCTTTTTAATATTGGAGGCTTTTCTAGACCATATTGAACTTAAAAAAAGAAATTTTAGTGGACAAAATTAGGAAATGACACATGATTCAGCCCATGATTTCAGAAGCAGAGTGATATCATATTTTAAGAAGTAAATAAGTAATGGCTGAAAGTTATAATTAAAGACTAAAGAATCCAGAGCCAGAGATATGGCCAAGCTAACAAGAGATGAGTATGAGGTGAACAAAATTTGGGTTGGTGTAACAAATTCTAACACGATTTTTCACTAACGCCCATTTTAACATGTGTTACTTATAGTATCTATTATACATTTGAGTTTCTTTAGGCATATACCATTTTCAATTCCCCACTTACTACAAATTTCTCATTCAATTGTGTGAAAACCGAAATGGTACAGACAGGGATTAAGCTGGGTTAGGCAAAAGGAGAATTAAAGGAAATCTCTGAAAATGGGTGCCATGGTGCATGCCTGTAATCCCAGTGATTCAGAGGCTTAGACAGGAGAATAGAGAGTTTGAGGCCAGAGGTAGCCTGTACAACCTAGTGTAATCATTTTCATTACTTTTCCTTTTCTTTTTTTTTTCTTTTTAGTGGTACTTATGGGCTGAACCCAGGGCCTTGCATGCACATACTTTGCAAGTGCTCTACCACTCAGCTGCACCCCTACCCCACTTTTTATTTTTTATTTTAAGTTAAGGTCTCACTAACTACACAGGTTGCGTCATTGAACTTGTGGTCCTCCTGCCTCAGCCTCCCAAATTGCTGGGATTACAGGCAAGTACCACCTCACCAGGCTGGTTTTCACTACTTTAAAGTATCCATACACACAAGAAGTGTAGATAATTGTAAAATAAACACCCATGCACTTACTGTCTTAAAAAAATCATAGGTAGCTATGAACCCTTTGTCTATTCCTCCACAGACCCATTCTCCTCCCCTCCCCTTTTCATATTTTTGTTTCCTTGAGGCCATCATTATCTTCCTGGGGGTATATATTATCATCATGAATGTATTTATATTTAGCATTTATGTGGGGTTCTACAAATCATAAGTTTCTAAACCTGGGTGCAGTGGTTTATGTATGTAAATGAAGGGGATTGGTAGGCTGAGGCAGGAGGACAGCAAATTCAAGGCCTATTTAATTTAGTGAGACCCTGACTCAAAATAAAAAAAAAAACATGGATTGGGAATGCCACCTAGTGGTAGAGCACTTGCAAAAGTGTGTGCAAGGCTCTGGATTCAACTCCCAAATACTGAAGAAAAAAAAAAAAAAAAAAGCTTCCATTTTTGGCTATATACAGGAATTAACATCCTGAAAAATTATCCTGACAAAACATCTAAGAATGGTTAAAATATAAGAAACTTTTCTCATACATAAAGCTGAGCACACAAGAAAATAAGAGAAATCACTGGGAAAAAAGAATGAAGGAATTGAATACCATAATGATGATAAGACTCAAGGTTATAGTTCTCCTACTATTGATATATATGCATTTAAAGTTACATTCTTAGAATCATTCACGTTTGTAATTATAATATCTTCCTGGTGAATCTCAAGCACTCATTATGCTTAATTATACTTTCATGTATTTTTTCTTTCATCCATGTTTTGTCTTATTTCAACTTTTTTGATGATAATCATTTATTAATATTTGACAGTATTTGCTATCATTTTTCCTAAATTTTCACCTGTAATTCTTTAGGATCTAGATGTTGCAGGTATTTAAAAATTATATTTATTGTAATTATTGTAAATTTTTATTTCTACCATTTTATTTTGTACATTTTTCCTATGCTTATTTTTTCTTTCATTTTATTTTATTTTATTTTCATTTTGAGACAAGGTCTTGCTAAATTATGCAGGCTGCCTTGGCCTCAAACTTGTGATCCTCCTGCCTTTGCCAGGTGTGCATCACTGTGCTTGGCTTAGTTTTTCCTTCTTATATATCCTATTGGGTTGAAGATTTACTTTGTTTTTTATTTGATTTCCTCATTTGTAAACTGTGTAATTCTGTTTATATTCCTTTTTACCCTTAAAACTTTAGCATATATACTTAATAAAAATATAAAGAAATTGGAATTTATGCTTTTTTCCCAAACCACATAATTGACAGAATGTTTTCTCATTAATAACCCCCACTTTGTTTTCCATGTTATTGTGATCAAGTTATTTTAATTCTGCTTTGATTTTATATGCCACCATATAATCATTACTCTTATTTACACTCATTACTTTCTTGGTAATTTTCTTAGCACTATCTGACAATTTTCTAATCATCTTATAATTTGGTTTTCTGTTTTTAATCTATTAATATTCTTTATTTTCTAGAAATTACATTTGTCTTTTCAAATCTTAGATTTTTCTTATTGTACATATTTTTATGTTCAGAGTTTCCACTGCTTTCTTTATATACTTGGCCTTTAAATATACTTGGTATTTTATATAAGAGTGTTCTATTATCTGCAGTGTTAAGGGTCTTACCTGCTGATTGTGGCATATGCTGATTCTTGTCTGGTGGATGGTCTCCTTATGTGCTTTCTAATTTTAGATCACTTGTTTTTAGCAGGCACTCTTCTGTTGACTAAATTTAGGGTGTATCTTTTAAGAATTATCTTTGCATTGCGCTCTACCAAGAATCTTATGGATTTACCATCTTGTAGGCAATATTTTATATTAATTTCTAAGCTTTGGAGATTTGGATCAAGCAAGTGGTGGGAGTTAAAACACCAAACCTGACTAAGGTCAGGCCTGTGGTCACAAATTCTTGGCAGAGATTTCTTTTTCTATCACAGAGGTGGATCTGAAAGAATAGATAGCTACCTTTTCCTTTCTCGTTTGGAGGAAATGGGTGCATGTTTATAGCTCACCATTTCACATGATAGCTCCCACTTTGAGGGTCCTTATTTTGTCATAGCCTGCAGCCGTAGCCCTGTGGCATCTGATCCCGTCAGATCTTGGAACCTAAGCAGGGTTGGGCCTGGTTAGTACTTGGATGGGAGACTGCTTGGGAACACCAGATGCTGTAGGCTTGGGAGACCGACCCAGCAATCTACTCTCAAAAGTCAACCTGCCATTGAAAACCCTAGGAACAGCAGAGAAACACTGACAATAGTGTTTCCCCTGTTGTATGTAGGGTCGCTATGAGTCAGATACCAACTCGATGGCACCTAACAACAACAACAATTTTGTCATGGGGAGAAGGGAAGGACTTGATGCAGATAATTCATATGCCCTTGGTAAGAGCAACAGCATATTACCCCCATGCATAACACCAACTATGTGTTTACCATTCTGGATTTCTCTTTACTTTGGTCCATGAAATTTTATTATTTTCTTCAAGATAATGCATATTTTTAAAAATGTTTCTTATATTTGCTCAATGTGCTTAAGGGTTTTAAAGTTTGAGAACTTTTAAATTTTCTAGTTCTCCATATTAAAAGAAATACATCAATATTCACAGGCAATAGAAAGAGGATTCAAAAAAAAAAAAACATTAGACATTGTTATGGTGGTGCTCAGGATAGACCTGTAGTTTTATGGTACATTTTCCACCTTGGTCCATGCAATTTTTCAAAATCATGAATCCAATTAAAGTATTGCAAAAAAAAAACCTTTAAGTGATTCTCTTGCTCTTGGGATAAATTCTGATTATCTAAGCATACCTTTTCCTGAATTTCTGCATCTTGCCTCTACTTCTCCTTCCAGGTCTCACTTGCTTCTCATGTAGTTTATATGTTGCTAGAATGAAATTCCTTAAATTCTTCATGTTTATCACTTGGTTTTCTCCTGCAGCCTTTCTGATATACTAATCCTTCTACCTGAAACACAATTTTTTTCCTACCTCTCACTCTCACCAAACTCTTCTGATGATTGTCTACTTATTTTTCAGATCTCAGTTTAAGTGTCACTTCTACAGAGCTTTCTTGATGTGCTCCACCACTCAGTCATTCATCTCCATTGTATGCTCCTATAGCATCTTGTACTTAACTATTTTTTCTACCATGTCACTAAAATCACATTATTTCTACCACTAATTTATTGGTCATTTTTTGCTAGTCTCTAAATTCTATGATATTAGATAGTAAAATTATTTTCTTACCATTGATTGTTTAAATCCTAGCATGAGACGTATTGCAGGAAATTAAAAAGTATTTGCTGAGTATTTCAAATTATAATTCAAATTATAATTGCTAGTGGGGGATGTGATACAATTTTTTAGAAATTTCCCTTCTTTCCTTCCTGCCTGCCTACCAACCTGCATGCCTTCCCTCCCGCCTTCATTTCTTCTTTCATACCTTCCTTTCTTCCTTCATATGTCTCTTTCTTTCTTTCTTTCTTTCTTTCTTTCTTTCTTTCTTTTCTTTCTTTCTGTACTGAGGGGTTGAACCCAGGGCCTCATGCATACTAGGCAAGTGCTCTACCACTGAGGTGCACCCACACCCTCTTTTTCTATTTTTTATTTTGAGAAAATGTTTTGTTAAGTTACACAGGCTACCTCTGGCATGGAGCTAGCAATACTCCTGCCTCAACCTCCCATATCTTTGGGATTACAGTGTGCTCCATGACATCTCCTGAATTATTTTGTACGTCTTTTCTTATGTAAAATACTTTGATATGATTCAACAGTTGTCTTTCTGAAAATATTTTATAATATAAATGCACCATTATGGCCTTATGTTAAACATATTTTAAGCAGTTTTTGAACTTCAAATGTTGGTTTTTCAAGATTGCCAAATTAGAATGAAATATTGTCAAATGCAATACTGTAATGGATGGATTAGTGTTGCTAATTGTACATTAGTATTACTGGGCTTCATGTCCATAGCAAGATTGCATTTTGTTAAAAGAAGTGAGATGCTTTTGAGTATTGCTCATTAGTAGATATCCTTGGAAAAATGGCATTGGGGTCAATGGTAAACTTAATCACCTTTCAATTCATAGGATTTGAAAGAAAGAATGCTTTTTCTCATCTCCCTCTCCTCTTTTTTTTTTCCTTTCCTTCCCATATTTCTCCTCCTATTCTTTCCTCCCTCCCTCTGAAACCCCACTGTGTGGAAGTATGGAGCTAGTTTCATCACAAGTGAGAAATAGAAAATAACACTTAAAAATAGTGCTGCTGTTTTAAGATACCAATGGTACTATTCTTAGAAAGTATTTTTGTATTTTTAGACCCTCTACAATTTTAGAGGCAAGATGATAAATGGCATCTCAGGATGTAGACATGTAATAGATTGGCAAGACTTGTTCAGACAGGACAGTTGGCATTTTATTTTACTGTAAATGTCTTCCTCTTACAGGAAATGGATGGGTAAAAAAATGCTCTGGAATTAACTATGTTTTGATGGCATATTTTCCTTAGCTTATTTATTAATTTCCTAGTCACATAAATTATAGAGCTTTAGCTTTTCGTTTATCAAGATATATGGGAAAGTGATGATGAATTAGTGAAATGAGATAGCTCAGAGGAGTTAGAGACTGGCCTGGCACAGTGGCACATGCCTGTGATTCCAGCTGCTTGGGAGGTGGAGGCAGGAGGATTGAAAGATCGAGACCAGAGGCAGTCTGCATAATTTAGTGAGACCCTGTCTCAAAAAGTAAAAAATGGGCTGGGGGTGCAGCTCAGTGGTCCAACACTTGCAGAGCATGCAAGCGTAAGGCCCTGGGTTCAACCCCCAGTATGACCAAAAAAAAAAAAAAAAAAAAAAAAAAAAAAAAAAAAAAAAAAAAAAAAAAAAAAAAAAAAAAAAAAAAAAAAAAAAAAAAAAAAAAAAAAAAAAAAAAAAAAAAAAAAAAAAAAAAAAAAAAGAAAAGAAAAGAAAGAAAGAAAGAAAAAAGAAAAGAAAAAAAAAAGGAGTTAGAGACTGGATAATGGATAATGCTCATATTAAAAATGTGAGCTATTGCTTTAGTTTAGTGCTATAAGCAGACAATCACATTTATCTAAGGAAAAAGTTTTAAGTGTATTATATAGAGTAGCATCATATTTAGTCATTTTCTATTTTCTTGCATTAAATCACATATCAAACACTGTACAAATGTCACAGCAATGAAATATAAAATTATTATACATATAAATTGACTATTGATTGTGGCTCTTGCATATAATTAAATGAAATAATCCAACAGGTGTCAGAACAGACATATGGGTTTGTGTTAAGAAAGAAACATAGATTTCATTTAATCAATTCTAGAGGCAGGAATCACCAAGAGAACCTTGCCAGTTGAGATTATTTACTGTGATGATATGAGTGTAGACAAACCATCTCCATGGTAACTTAAATAGCTTTGGGCTTCAGAGGTGGGGAAAAAATACCTTCAACATATATGTGAAAACAAGTCACCATGTACTCTGATTTATTCAGTGCAGAAGAAGAGTAATTTGCTTTAATCCTTTGCAACAACAGCTCTCAGCTCCAAAAAGGGAAGATGGATCACACAGATGTGAAGTACTTAGAATGCAACTCCAAACAGCAGCCAGAAGGATCTTGAAAACATAAATCTGATTATGATGTTACTTTGAATAAAACCCTTTATCTCTTTCTCTTCTTTTCATGTTCAAGACCAAATTCCTCTTCATAATCTTACTACCCTTCTCCCTTCTATTCCATTCTCTATTTTAATCAGTCTCTCTCTCTCTATTCTAGTTATAGTAGACTTCTTCCATTTGCTTAAATGAGATGTGTCTTTACCTGCTATAAGCTCTCCCCTCCCAGAAAACAGAGGAAGACTCTTGTACCTTTGCCCACTTAACTTTACTCACCCATCAAATTTTAAGTGTCATTTTCTCAGAGAAGCTTCTCTACCTGGCCTCTCATGTCAGTTCAAGTCCCCCATTACAAACTTTCAAGGTACTTTGTACTGTATGATTTTTGGTTAATATGTTTTTATCCAACTAACAACAAGCTCCATGAGGGCAGGGACTAGGTCAGATATTTGTCACCATTGCATTCACTACTCTAGTATTTTGCCTAAGATACCATATTTTCTGTCATCCTGTTACTAAATCTTGCCAGTTTTTAGGATAGTGACTGTCAAGATTCTCACAGTACTGTTAACCTCTAGCCATACCAGCTTTTTCCTTTCTCCATAGAATCAGATTGGGAGAAGGACCCAGCAACCCACTCCCAAGAATCAATCAGCCATTGAAAACCCCATGAATAGCAGAGAAGCACTGACAATAGTGTTTCTCTTGTTGTATATAGGGTCACTCTGTGTTGGACACTGACTCTA
This sequence comes from Pedetes capensis, assembly GCA_007922755.1. NCBI lineage: Eukaryota > Metazoa > Chordata > Mammalia > Rodentia > Pedetidae > Pedetes > Pedetes capensis. Next base: position 144,909 of record VMDO01002414.1, on the reverse strand, counting down.
CAGCACCTAACAACAATGTTCTATCTGGTGAGTTCCATGTGTATAGTCACTGTTTATGTTGGTGAAAAACTCGCAATTCAAGTATTATTTTTCCCCTGCTGGTAAAGTGTATAAGGTGTATTTCTTTTGAATTATGGTGCTGGAGATGAGTATTGAATACAACATAGACTACCAAAAGAACCAACAGATCTCTCCTAGATGAAGTACAACCAGAGTGTTCCTTGGAAGCAAGGATGGCTAGACTGTGTCTTACATAGTTTGGAAATGTAGTCAGGAGGGACCAATCTCTGGAGAAGGACATCATGTTTGGGAGACTGGCAGGTCAACCAAACGAAGGAAAATCCTCCAGTAGATGGATTGACACAGTATCTGCAACAACAAGCTTAAACATAAATAAGATCATGTGCCTGGCACAGAATCAGGGAGTGTTACACTCTGTTATACATAGGGTTACTATGAGTTAGACCTGAATCCATAGCACCTAACAATAAGAACAACAATACGGTGTATGGATGTGATGATCTCTAGTCTGGAAACTCATTAAAACAATGAACAAAGTAAAAACCAAACCAAAAAAACTTGTCATTACATAAGATTCCCACACTTAGAGGTAGAACATTCATATTCAGCTCTCTGCTATTAAGGACTTTGAAGATACTGATGAAAGAAGTAAGCTCTTTCATGTGAGAAAATGACTGATAGCCCTTACATGTAATTAAACTATGGGACTTAATTTTCCTTTTCTTATCCTTTCTCACCAGTGAAAGCCCAGCTTTTTCATCAAGGGCATCATTTTAATCTTTGTAGTGGTCTTATTACCAAATGAAGGAAAAATACTAGATATTAATTATGGAGGAAATATTTTTTCTTAACACACTTTTTACATTTACTTAAAAATGGACAACTAGAATAAATTCAACATGGAAGATAATGTCACACACACACACACACACACACACACACAGAGTGCAGAATATAACTAGCAAGCTTTCAGCTGACCAGGTATACTTGGTTTGGATCTTTTATATTCATTTCATTGTCTTCTGATGAGTTGAACTAAGATAATTCATGAAATGCTACAGCTCTTTGCATGCGTTGCTACCAAGCACCTTTCAAATGCCTCCTAACTTATCTTAGTTGTACCGTATGTGTTAGGTGTGATGCAAACCTCCAGTCTCTGATTCTATGTTGCTGTTGTTGTTGTTGTTCGGTGTTGTCAAGTCAGTGTCCAACTCAGAGCGACCCTATGCACAACAGGCAAAATGGTATTGTTCGTGTGTCTCTGCTATTCATAGGGTTTTCAATGACTGTTTTTTGGGAGTAGTTTGCTGGGTCCTTCTTCTAAGCCTATAGTGCTTAGTATTCCCAGGTGGTCTCCCATCCAAATACTAACCAGTCCTGACCCTGTTTAGCTTCTGGCATCTAATAGGATTGGATGCCACAGTGGTGTGGCTGCAGGGTAGAAAAAGGTACAGGTGTAATAATACCAATGATGGCTTGGACATGTGATATAGCTCAATGACCATCAATGTACGATAAAACCACATCTGTACTGAAGAAAGATACTACATTGATGCCATACTTTATATATGGATAGCATTTTAAATTTTTGAAAAATATAATAGGAAAATTTCACTTAATTGTCTAGAGCTATATTTACATTTCCTTAAAAATTATTCTAAGCCCTATGTGTATGAATTTAACAGAAAATATTTGTTGATAAACATTTTTTCCATATGCCAGAAAAATTCCAGAACTCACTAAAGGAGAGATGACTGAATATTTACTGTCTTGCGTGTGGACTTGAATTCATTTTCTAAAAATGTTCACTTTGTTTACTGTAAAATTCTGGTTATTTATAATTTCATTTTTTGAAGTCTTCAGACATATTTTGTTGATTCTTGTCAATATTTCTTGATGTGAAGATTTTATAAATTACTTTCAAAGTGAGGTCCAATATACTGGTTTAAAATTAGGAAGCAGTGGCAAGTTATCTAAATTCTAGCTCTAAGATCTCAAACATGAGAAATTATGGTATCAATTGAGAGATGTTTTATTAATAACTTATTTACTGGGAATTAATTTATTAATCCAAATAGGATTGATATACTAGGCAGGTAAAAACAAAGTAATCGAAGTAATTTCACTTAATATGGCAGAAACCTTGTGTGTCCTTGATGAGAACTCAGACTAAAATCACCATGTATTGAACAATTCCCTTTGGGACTTATGTATAAACAAAAGAACAACCAATATTATGTTATTCTACAGTAGTCCAGAGTGTGGGCTCTAGATTCAGAATGGTTTTGTCTGGGGCAAGCACTTACCTTCCATATGCCCCAGGATCCAATTTTACTGAGTTATTGTGGAAATTAAGTCCTTTTCTTTTCTTTTCCTTTCCTTTCCTTTCCTTTCCCTTTCTTTCCTTCCCCTTCCCCTTTTACTCTCTTTTCCTTCTTTCCTTCTTTTCTCTCTCTCTCTCTCTCTCTCTCTCTCTCTCGCTCACTCGCTTTCATGCTATCTTTCCTTTCTTTCTCTCTTTCTCTCTTTCATGCTGGGGATTGAACCCAGGGCCTCACACATGCTTAGATAATATTGTACCACTTAGGTTCACTGCCACATCTAGGGATTCATTATTTTAATATAACAAACATAACACAAAAATGAGCACAGAGTAAATTGGTCCAAAATGTCACCTATTCTATTACCATTGCCACCCCTATTAACATTTGTCATCTTTAAGGAATTAATAAGAAGGTAGAAAGCTGGAGATGAAGGATATTATAATGCTCAAAAAAAAAAAGTGAAGAAAACAATCTATAATTCTAGCCTTGAGATCCTACTGCTTAATGTTAATTTTTGACCAATAAATATTTAAATAGTAGTTTGTAAGCAGTGAGAAAAAGAGGAAGGGAAGTGGCCATCAGAAGCCTAGATAGATTCATTCCAAATGATTCATTTCAGTCTAAGTAAATTTCTTTTGACAGAAATACTTGACTGATAAACAACGTCATCTCTTTACATGTCTTTAGGTATAGTGCTTCTGAAGTCAATAGACATGCTCTTTCTTCTTATCATTGTGAACAAGGTAAACAGAACATAAAGATGTGTTTGAGTAACGGATTAGAGAAATAATGGACCTAGTAACTCTACCTCAAGTGTTCTGATTGGTGAGTTAATGTAAACATATAAAACATCTACAGCTGGCTGTTTCTTGATCTGATGGTTTTAGCTTTTGCTTCATCATGCAAAATCTTTACATGTGAAGACTTTGCTGTGCCCTGTAGGATATAGTTTATCAATTACCTAATGATTAAGAATAATAAAAAAAAGTAAGAAGTCTCTTCTTTCCTACCTTCCTTCCTTCCTCCCTCCCTCCCTTCCTCCCTCCCTCTCTCCCTCCTTCCCTCCCTTCCTTCCTTCCTTCCTTTTGCAATACTTGGCGGCTGAACCCAGGTCCTTGCAAATACTTTGCCAGTGTTCTACCACTAGGTTGTGCAACCAGACTATTTAAAAAAATTTTCATTTTAAGTCAGGGTCTCTCTGAGATATGCAAGCTGCCTCTAGCCTTGGACTCGCCATCTTCCCTGCTTTGCCTCCTGAGTCTCTGGGATAAGAGGCATGAACCACTGTGCCAGGCTGACATTACTTATTTCTATCCATAGACAATCCTTTCATTCTCCTAAAACCCAAATTTCACTCAGTTTCTAACTGTTTTACACAGCCACGTGTGCCTGGGGAGAAATATCACTCCTAACCCTGGAACTGTGACTGATTTAAGCCAGTCATCATGCCCCATACCATTTCCCAAGAGACTGGTTAAGAAATGGACTTGAGAGAATATTCTGACCTGTGAGGAACATGGTGTAGGAAGGAAAATTTTCTACAAAACTAGGGAAAGAGAATGTTTCTTAAGGCCTATGGACATTAACATAAAGAAAAAAATATAGTTATACTAATGTCATCTGGGCTGGGGTTAAGCTCAGTTAGTAGAATGCTGCTCCACACACCCTGAGGGCTGAGGTTCAATTCCCAGCACTGCAAAAATGAGAGAAGGACATGGTAATCCACTCCTAAAGCAATCTCGAAACAATCAGCCATTGAAAAACCTATGAGGGTCTCCATGAGTCAAACCCAATTTGACAGCACCTAATAACAACAAACAAAATGTCATCTAGAGACCATAAAGGAAACAAAGCCAATATCATGTTGGTATAGCAGTAAAGAAAGGTGAGAAGACCCTCACCACTGACATTTTCCTTAACCACTCAATAAAGAACTTGGAAGTTCCTGTCTTCAGATATATTTGTGAAGTAAAACTTTCTCCTACTGTGCCACTTGGGACAGGGATTTCTGTAACTTGCAACCTGAGACATTTGAACTAATGTGTGTTGCGTGCTAGAAACTGTGCTGCATGTCTTAAGCCCACTCATTTAATTATCTCAGTGACACTGTGAAGTGAGCATTACATTTGTCTGCACTAAGAAGTAAATTGAGATTCAGAGAAGTGAAATGATTTGCTCAGTTGCTAGTAAACTAGAAAATTAAGAAATATACTCAAATGTCCTTGACTTTAATTTGCATTCTTAGATTATATAATATACACCATTTTTAACTAAATATGTAAAGAATAGTTATAAAGTCTTTAAAGAGTTAGAACACATGTTGAATGGCAAATTAAGATCCCCAGAATTTAGGAAAGTAAGCTGGAATTTGACCCTGCTCTTGCCCTGTGGGCATTTGGCAATCAGACCAACTTGAGTTTCAGATCTCATGGCCTAGCAGAGAACTATGTGAAAGACAAAGCCTAGGAAGAAATAAAACAGGAAAGAAGAAAGGGACAATGCAGTAATTCTGAGGCCCCATCATAAATCTGATATCCTCAAAGGACTATAGCTTTAGGATGAGCATGAACTAGAAGCAAAGCCTAAGCTTTAGGATCTCCCTAAACTTTAGTATCTTTCAGAAAATCTCTTTGTGGCTTAGCAGAGCAGGATAAAATGAAAAAAAAAAAAAAAACGTCCTTGAGAAATTATCACCATCTATATGATTTTGAAATGAATTGTGATAAAAATTCTTATCCTTTGCTTAAGTTTAGATCTTTAATCCATTTTAATTGATTTTTGCATATGGTATAATATACAGGTACAGTCATATTCTTTTGTATATGGATACTGAATTTTTACAGCTCTGTTTATTAGTAAAATTGTCTTTACTCCATTGTGTCTTCTTGATGGGCTTGAACCCCAATAATCCCTTTATGGGGAATATACCCAAAGGAGATGAAATCAATATCTTTTAGAGATATCTGTGCTCCCATGTTCAATACACTATTCACAAGATACCATAGCGCGCGTGCACACACACACACACACACACACACACACACACACACACACACACACACATATATATATACATATATATGTATATATATGTATATATGCGGGCTGGGATTTGGCTCAGTTGGTAGAGCGCTGCGCTGCAGTCTCAGAGGCCCCAAGTTCAATTGCCAGCACCGCAAAAATGGGAGAAGGGCCTGGCAATCCACTCCCAAGGCAATCCCGAAGCACTCAGCCATTGAAAACCCTATAAGGGTCGCTATGAGTCGGATACCGACTCGACGGCAACTAACAACAACAACAATATGTATATATATATGTACATATATATACATATACATATATGTGTATATATATATACGTGTGTGTGTGTGTGTGTGTGTGTGTGTGTGTGTACAGGCATATCATTCAGCCTTTAAAAGGGAGATATTGCCATTGGTTACATTGATGAACTAGAGGACATTATGCTAAGTGAAATAATCCAGGCACAGAAAGAATAATATTTCATTATCTCACTTATATACACAATATAAAAAATAAAAATCAAATAAATGGAAACAGATAGTGAAATAGTGGTTATCAGGAATAGGAAGGGGGAGAAAATGGGATGAGTGGGCCAAATGGTAAAAATTTGCAGTTAGCTAAGATGAATAAGTCTAGAGATCTAATGTACTGCATGAGAACTATAATTAATAGAATTCCATTGTATACTGCTGATCTGCTAAAACAGATTTTATGTGCTCTTATCACCCACACATGTGCATATACATACACAAATATATACATACAAAAGGTAACTATTCAAATTGATAGCTCCATAACTTTGTTTAACCATAGAAATAATTTCACTATGTATATGTAAATCCAAACATCATGTTGCATGTATTAAATGTTGTTGTTGTTGTTGTTAGTTGCTGTTGAGTTGGGTCCAACTTATAGTGACTCTCAGTGTTTTCAATGGCTGATTGTCTTTGGGATTGCTTCGCAAGTGGGCTGCCATAACATTCTCCTGTTTTTGTGGTGCTGGGGATCGTATCCAGGGCCTCAGAGATTGTAGAGCAGCATTCTACCTAAAAGTGACCTAAATCTCAGCCCTATATTAAATGTATGCAATAAAATTAAATTTAAAGAATAATTTAAAAGTCACCCAATTAAAAATGAGCAAAGTCCTTGAATAGACATTTATCCAAAGATGATATAGACATGGTCCAAAGCACATGAAAAGAGTATCAATACCATGAGCCATTAGGAAAATGCAAATGAAGGCAGAAATGAGATATTACTTTGCATCCACCATAATGGCTATAAGAAAGAAACATATTAAATGTTGGTAAAGATGAGGAGAATTTGGAACCTTCTTATCCATTACAAACAAGAATGTAAAATGGTGCAGTCACTTTGAAAAACTACCTAACAATATTTCAAAATGTTAGAGCTACCACTTGTTGTTAGGTGCCATCAAGTTGGGTTCGACTCATAGCAACCCTCATAGGATACGGCCCAGAAATTCCACTCATAGGTATATACACAAGAGAAATGAACACGTACAACCATGAAAAACTTGTACCTAAATGTTTACAGTACAATTGCTCAACATAGCTAAGCATAAAAACAGCTCAAATACTGATCAACTAATGAATGAATAAATACATTTTGGTTTGTTATAACAGTGAGATAGTATTCAGCAATGAAAAGCAATGAAGTACATTGCTATGATGTGGATGATCCTTGAAAACATATAGTAAACATAAACAAAATAGTTTATAAAATATAGAATGACAGTATAGCATCTATCCAATTGCATTGTAAATCAATCATCTTTTAAAAATATGAACATAACCTGTTGATTTCATAGGATAGTAACTTATTTCCACAAAGACAAAATACAACAGTTACCTTGTATTCAAAGTAAGAAGACATGATTCTCACTGTCCCTTTTAATTCATCTCAGTTTTTTTTCTTGAATATATGTAAATCTGAAACTTCAATGAGAGAAATATTTAGTTTTGGAATAAAAAGAATGTTTCAATATATATTTCAATGATCTTTCTGATTTAAGAATTATTTTGGAGAAAATATCCTCAACCAGAGCCCCATGTTATAACTTTGTGAACATTTGGAAGTTGCTTAGCATTTTAAATCTCAATTTATCAGCTGTAAGGGGTTAATAATAATAACAGCCTTACCCAGTGTTGGGAAGAATTAAATTAAATGACATGTATATTTGTATAAACCACTTACCATAGTACCTAGCAATGGTATGGGCTCTATGTGTTTTAAAAAGCCCAGACAAGAATATATGATCTCTACCATCAGAATGGGGCTGGGATTTAGCTCAGTTGGTAGAGTGCTGTGCTGCAGTCTCTGAGGTCCTGAGTTCAATTCCCAGCACTGCAAAAATGGGAGAAGGACCTGGCAATCCACTCCCAAGGCAATCCCAAAACAGTCAGCCATTGAAAACCCTATGAGGGTCTCTATGAGTCAGAGACCAACTCGATGGCACCTAACAACAACAACAACCATCAGAATAGGGCTGGGATTTAGCTCAGTTAATAGAGTGCCACTCTGCAGTCTCTGAAGTCCTGGGTTTGATTCCCAGAATGACAATCCACTCCCAAGGCAATCCCAAAACACTCAGCCAATGAAAACCCTATGAGACTATGAGTCAGATACAACTTGACGGCACCTAACAACAACCACCATCAGAATTGATAGGATTTAAGCACAGTTTCAGAAATGCAATTCATATTTAGGGAAAAAAACTGTAATTAATCAGGAGAACTGTTTTGGGATCTATATTTTATCTGAGCATACTATTTCTCTCATTCCAGTTGCAGAATTTGTCTTCTGGCTAGGTGTAGAGGATGGATTGGGAAATGGGGATTTTTAGACATATATAAATATTTCACCTCCAACATGCTTCTCAGCAACTAGGGATGCATTTACTTAGTGGACTGACAAAAGACAATAGGGAATTATGCATATTATACATTTATCAGAACATACTATTGTTTTTCTGTGAACATATGTGGAACCTCACCGGGTATTTTATAGATTAAAGTTTTGATCTAACTGATGGGATCTATGTTTTCATTCTTGATGTTTAAAATATATTCAAGATAAATCCATAATAAAATAGTGAAAATTTCAGCTTTAGGGCTGACACTAAAAATATAAAAGCAAGAAGAAGTCATATATTGGATGACTGTCTACCTTAAATTTTATTTTCAGATTCTTCTAATAGCCTTTTACTTTGGACTGAGAGGGAAGTCACAGAGTTTTGGATTTATAGCTTTTTAAAGGATTTAATATATTATACTAAGATATTAGATTAATAATGCCTCCATTGATTTTTAACTTGAAACACAGCTCAGAGTTTTAAAGGCTAAAATAATGCTATTTTCCAATTTTTTGAAATATTTGTTATATTTCTAACATGAGGACAGGACACAAAATAGTTTTAGAATAGAAATCAGTGTGCTTCTGATTGTTTTATTTTGGCTTGCATTTCTCAATATTTTAGGATATAGTAAGAGACAATTGACATACATATGCAATTTTGGTATTCAAGAAACCACCAGGATTTATGAATGCCTTGAGGGATCCCTTTCTTGTTATATCTTGGTATAAAAACATTTACATCTTCTAACAATTAAAACCAAGTTGGATGAAAGAAAGAAACTCCTTTCTGTAGGATTTCTGTCATCTCAATTTTCAAATTCATTATCCAAGTTCAGGTTCTTAGAATTGCTCAAAAGCTTCCCAAATGGTTATTTGGCTTCTTCCCTCCTTCTCTCTCTTGTTCTTTATATTAAAATCACTCTCCCCTAAACCTTTCTCACTGGCATATATAAACTCTTTATCAAATAGTAAAATTCTTCTTGTCTCATAAGAAAACTGAGACAATTTTCTCATTGTTAATTTTTCTTGCTACAAAAACCATACTTAATTTATTTCTTATAAGTGTCCCTCAGCAGTAAAATTCTTTCCTATAATGTAGCGGGTGCCATGTGATTCTACCATTTCAAAAAAATCCATGTGTTGCTCCATATGGCTACACTGAAAGGTCTTTGAGAATTGGAACTCTCTTTAGTTTTTAATACAACCTCCTTACCGCCCATGATTCTTGTTTCTTTTAAATGAATTGAGATAGTAGAGATGATGAGACATAAACAATTTCAAATATATATCAGAGATAACATTGTTGGAAAATATGAGTCGATTAAATATAACAGAAGAACCTGGTGTGGTGGCTCATGTCTGTAAACTCAGCACTGGGGAGGTTGAGTCAGGAGGATTAACATGAGTTTGAGACCATCTTGGGCGACATAGCAAGTTCCAGGCCAGCCTGGGGCTACATAGAGACACTGTCTGGTAAAACAACAAAACAAAAAATTTTGCCAGATGTGTTGGGACATGCCTGTAATCCCAGCAACTCAGGAGATAGAGCCAGGAGGGTTGCAAGTTCGAGCTAGAGGCAGCCTGCAAAATTTAACAAGACCCTGTGTCAAAATAAAAAAGTAAAAAATGGGCTGGTGGTAGAGATCAGTGGTAGAGTGCTTGCAAAGCATGAGTGAGGCCTTGGGTTCAACCCCTCCATAGTAAAAAAAAAAAAAAGTAACCAATAGCTGGTCACAGTGGCTCATGCCTGTAATCCCAGTGACTTGGGAGCTGGAGATAGGAGGATCGCAAATTCAAGGCAGTAGGCTTCTTGTTGTTTGTTGTTAGGTGCCGTCGAGTCGGTATCCAACTCATAACGGCCCTCATAGGATTTTCAATGGCTGACTGTTTCGGGATTGCCTTGGGAGTGGATTGGCAGGCTGTTCTCCCATTTTTGTGCTGCTGAGAATTGAACTCGGGACCTCAGAGACTGCAGCGCAGCGCTCTACCCACTGAGCTAAATCCCAGCCCAAGGCAGCCTGTGTAATTTAGGTTGACCGTGTCTCAAGTTAAAAAATAAAATATGGGCTGAGAGTGCAGCACAGTGGTAGAGCAAGCGAAGGCCTTGGGTTCAACCCCCAAGTACCAGCCCACCCACTAAAAAGAAACTAATTGATGAGAGAAATAGATCATCTTGATAAGTCCTATGTTTTTGTGTTGGAAAACTGGAACTATATAGTGAGAGATAGAAGCATAAGGGAGTTTATATGAATTATGGTTTGAGTCTCAATTGTCCACCAAAGGTCTTGTGTTTGAATGCTTTGTTCATGGATGGTGGCAATGATTACAGAGGCTGTGGAACTTTGAGAAGTGGGACATAGCTTGTGGAAATAAGTCACTTGGGGGAAAGCCTTTGGAGGTTTTTTGTGGATCCCCAGTTCTGGTTGCTCTCTCCACTCCTAATTTGCCATGATGCTACTCCACCATCCCTCTCTATTACCATGGACTAAAATCCTCTGAATTGTGAGACAAACAAACCTATTCTTCCTTCTTAAATTAATCTTCCAGGTATTTTGCTACAGCATTGAAGAAAGTAACTAACACAGTGTGTGTGTTGGTGTGTGTGTGTGAATCAAGACTTCTGCTTTGAGTATGTTGAAGGGACAGTTGATTGGGGATAAAAATGTACATTTGGAAGTCATTAAAATACAAAATCCACTTAATATTCAGATGCCATTGTAATAGTTTTGATAAAGCAGGAAGATGATAATTTAGAAGAAAATTCTTCTCAGAAAAAAATCGTAGGAATCCTTCACTAAAAAGATAAAAGAGGAAGAACCAAAAAGGGAGGCTAAAAAGGAGCCACTGGAATGACAGCAAAACCAGATGAGTATGGTAGAAACTGTGGCGGCTAGAGGGGAATATAAGGTATAGTTTTGAATGTAATCCATACTCTTTCAACAGTTTTAGAGGGCTACAAAGTCAAACATAGATTAGAATCATGTGTGGATTATATTCATCTACAATCTCTATGGGGAATCCAATCTGTGGATGGGTAAGGATTAGATTTGAGACCATAGGGTATGTCGAACAATGTTTATTTGAAGACAGGAAATAATATAGTATTTATGTTGAAGCAATTATTACTATAGAAAGAAATTTACAGTACGGGAGAAGGGCAGAAGATAATCCAAAGGTCAAAATCTTGAGAAAGTGATTTTGTGCTTTGAAGGCCAGGTTGGATAATTGTCCTTTGATAAAAAGAGGAGCTATAATGTTTTCAATTTGAAATATCCTCTGCAGGGTCATGTGTTTAAGGTTTGGTCCCCAGATGGTGGCAGTATTTCGGAAAGTGGTGGAAATAATAAAGGAATATAAAGAGGGATTGGGGGTGTGGCTCATTGGTAGAGTACTTGCTTAGCATGATGAACAAACAACACCCTCTCCAAAACCCACAAAGGAATGTAGATCTAAGGAGAGAGGTGTAGGACAAAATTTCTGTTCCCTGCATGGGGAGACAAACTAACTAGGACAAAACAGGATGTCTGGGCAGGATTGAAAGTTTATGTGACAGTTAGGATAATGAAATTTGAAGTGAGGTGAATCAACCCATGTATATGTCATTTTCAAGGAAAATTCTGTTGCTTAAATGCAGGTTTGCAGAAAGCAGATATCAGTGATTGATTAGAGTTGGAGTTTTGCCAACATACATGCCATCGGAAAGAAGGAAGGAATTGAGGGTATCTTCAAGGAGAAATTATGATCATATAAGAGGAAGTATAAGCTTAGTGATTAATGAAAGAAATACAGAATGAAGTAATCAAAAACAGAATTGAAGAGGAGTGAAAAAGTGAGTTTTTTAATGAATAATTAATGTTAAGGCTTGTAGTCCATGTATTGTTGGACATTAAATGAGTAATAAGGGGGAACAACTGGTACCACTGGAAGTTAATCATGTTAGTTAGAAAGTATCATGGGGTCAGTTAAGGTTTTCTTGGATACCAAATTGGACATGATTCATTGTGATAAAACATATTCTTTTTTCTTAAATTTCTATCCCATTGTCAAAGTATGCAGAATGCTGGTAATGACAAGGGGAATTCAGCTTCCAGAAAGTAGATAGAATTTCAGGTTAAAGAGTGAGTACTGCATTTAGTTTTGTGAAACAACAGCAGCAGCAACAAAAAAGGCCACATGATTGTGGGGTCCAAAATGATGGGAAGTAGGTCTTTATTTAAATTCAACTGAAAAAATATTTGCATAAAGTTTGCATTTTGATCATACGAGTAGCCATATTCTAAGGGCAAATTTACAGAAGAGATTTAACTATTTTGCTACAGCTTTATAAAGAGGGACATAGAGAGCTTCAGAAAAGGTACTTATCTGAAATTTCATGTTTTCTCAAAAATAAGAGTGTGGATAAGAGAGTAGAATGCAGGGGAACACTTTATGAATACCTTGAACCATTATATATTAACCTTGAAAGGCCAATATTCAGAAGTTTGCTAAATACTCAAACACAAAAATGGACTTTTTGAATCTAAGTTATATGATTTTTCTTTTTTTTTAAACTTCTCTCCTATCAATGCTATTAGAATGGTTTCTTTTTCCTTTCATGTAATTCAAAGTCAAAGATGAATGGAAAGAAAGTGCCCAATATGCATTATTACAAAGTTAAAATGTTTAACTGCTTATTGATATTTTCTTATTTTCTATACTTTAAAAAATAAATGTAAAGTAAATTCATGGCTAAGTTTACTGATGATCTTTTTCTTTTAAACATTATTTTTCTTCATTGGCTTAGAGTCCTTCAATAATGATCACTTTTATTATAGTTTTCAAAAATTAATTGTAACATATTTTCAAAAGTCCTTTTTGGAAATTGAGTTACAGTTACTATTCATAAGAGTGTGGAGGATAAATGGGAGTATGTTGCTGACATAAAATACAGGACACCCACTTAAATTTGAATTTCAGATAAATAATTTGGGTATAAATATCTGGCAATATTTGTAATTCAAATTTCATCTGAAATTCAAATTAAACTAGATCTCTGTATTTTTATTTTCTAACTTTGACAAAATTAAATGGGAAGACTGTTAACAATCTGTCCCTTTTCAGTCAATTTCCAAGTGCTTCCTCAGATCATACGACTGGGATATCCTAGGCCATCCCAAATGGTACTAAATTTTGAACTATAAGCTATTTTGGAACATCCCAAAGCCACTAAATGTTAAACTTTGTGGTCATTTTAGGACTGGACTGACTAAAAATGCCAAGGTCAGGCTCTAGAGTTAGTCAGACCTGGATCATAATTGCTGCTCAAAATTCTACTTTCTGTGCATACTTAGATATGTCTCTGTCCTTCTGAGATTTAATCGCATCACTGTGTAAAGTGAGAATTATTTTAATCACTTTTAGTTTTTATAAGCATTAAATATATAACAATGTACAACAAATGCTTAGGTCAGTGCCGAGTACACAGCATTTCATTGAATGTTACCCAATGACTACATTCTTGACATAAACTTGTTTTGAGACAAAGACTTAGAACAATACTATGTTCTCAGGGTCAAAAGATCAGCATCAATGCTATATGTACAGTATTTTTCTGCATAGCAATCATGTTTTAAGTCACACCTATAGGCAATAGTTACTATCATTAATAATTTTCTCTCAGATGCAAATGATAGTGAATATGTGTGTATTATATATGTATATCATAGAGATGTTTGTATATACAAACGGTGCCAAAATGTATATACATTTCAAGAAAGAAAAAACTTGTATTAAAATTATAATAATATATACAAATAACAAAAGGTAAATGTGTCACATTTGACTTCTGTACTTAGAAGAGGTGCTCAAAGTGGTTTCCATAGTAGAAGAAGCAGGCCTTGTTGCTGTGTATTGCCTCCTGGATCTTCCCTTGTACATATCACAGATAATATTATACATGTCAAACTTATCATGAATGCATCCAGATATTAGGTGTCTGTGTTCAAGAGGCTTTCCTCAACTTGCTTGTAGTCTGTCATTCCTTGAGAGCGCCGTCTAGTTGTCTTGGTGTCTGTGGTCATGAGGAGAGAGAGAGAGAGAGAGAGAGAGAGAGAGAGAGAGAGATCGTTCTATCTTCTTCAGTGGTCTGGGAGAGGCAGTTTCTGCTTCATTGGTGGTCAGGGAGAGAGTTCTTGTCTAGTTGGTGGTCTGCAACAGAGAAAGCAAGCTGCTGTAGTGCAGCTCCTTATATAGCTCTCCCCAAATGGCCTGACCCAATCAGCTTTGAGTCCAATTGTCCAATCAGGTTCAGGGGATTTATGAAGGGTATTGTACAAATGTCCAATCAAGTTACTTTCATTTTCTCTAGATTTCTAATTTACAGACCAGATCTTCAAAACCATTTTCCCAGTTTTGGGGTTTTTGCCCATTTCCTCCCAATTTCCCCCTACACTGTTGCATACTCATGCTACCAGTGTTGTCCTTCTACAATGTTCTTGAATTGAAATACCACTTCAAAGTGGTCTTGTGCTCTTCAAATGACAACTGTGCTTCTGCCATTATATTTTACTGTCCTGTCTATCACATTGGTGGTGCTAGCATTCATTTGATTGAAGATATCTTTTGAGTGAACATCATACTAAACATGGTACTGTAATTCAATTAACTTTGAAAAGTAATACATAGATGATATTGCCATTAATGTGTATACACTTTTTGGCACTCTGGTATATGCTTGTATAATTACAAAGCTATATGTCAGAATAAATGAAATTCAGTAAACTAGTAGAATTATCTATATTAATTTCTTACATCCATATCCTAATGTCTTCTTTAACAGACCGACAGTTATTAACTTGACAAGAAACCTTTATTATATGTAAATTATGCTAATTGGATGGGAACATAATAAATTTCACTCAACCTAATTTTTTCTACGCCTGCAGCTGTACCACTGTGGCATTTGATCCATCAGATCTCATAGGCTATGCAGGGTTATACCTGGTTAGTACCTGAATGGGAGAACACTGGGTAATACTAGGTGCTGTAGGCTTCGGAGAAGGACCTGGCATCCCACTCCCAAAAACCAACCAGCCATTGAAAACCCTATGAATAGCAGAGATGCACTGACAATAGTGGCAGACATGGCATGGTGTCAGGAGGTGGTGTTTCATCTGTTGTACATAGGGTTGCTATGAGTTGGACACCGACCCAACAGCACCTAAAAACAACAATTTTTTTCTATAGGGATTTATTGTTGATGCTTTTGTAATCTCATACAAGTCTACAAAGGGACTTGATTATATAAACCCTGAGCACAGACCAAGTTTATTCAGCTAAAGTAATGTAAAGGATAGTACATTTAACTAGGAAACTAAAAGTCACACAAATGTCTAAAATATTATTTTGCTCAAAATTCTTTTTTAATTGTCATTTGGTGATTGACCTTCACATTCTATTTTGTTGTTAAGAACAAAAATAAATAGGCTAAAATGTGTTATATTTTAATGTAAATTTTAGCATTGTAGGATTGAAGAATGATCTTGCTGTTGAAGCAACATTTATTACAAAATGATTTAGAAACCAGCAGCTGCATTAACATTAGTAATAAAAATAATTACTCAGGTTCCTAAAATAGTGTTCAATTTTATCAGCTAACTAATAAGGAAAGAGTGTCACTTCTCCATCCTGTGATATTTTGGCTGCATCCCAAATAATGTTGAGTTTCTGCATCGTCATTCAAAATGCTAATTCACTGTTAATTGTTGTCATTTCACCCTTAGTCCTTTTGGGCGTTGTCAGAGAAATTATTTAAAAGTATTGAAATTCAAGATGCCTATGAATTAAGCAGAGGGACTAATATTTTCAAAACTCAGTAGAAAAGTGGAATTTCTGGCAGATGTTATTCCTAAAAGATGCATTGTTTTAAATGGAGACTTTTATTTTAACTGATTTTGTAGCAGGTTTTGCCCAGTACATTATAAATTCTTGAAGGAGAACAAAATCTTATGTTTTCTTGGGTGCAAAATACCTGATTGAAGCTATTGAATTCCTCAGGTTACTTTGTTGTCATGGTAACTGAAATTTTCAAAAGTAAAAAAAATGATACATTTTAAGTTTTGAGTTTACTCTTATGATTAAAATTTTATCTGTTACAGCACTTAGGAATGCAATGTGCTTTTCTTTGATATAACAACTAATTCCATAGTACTTCTGGTGGACTCTCTGATGAGATTCCTGTTTGTAGACAAGAAACCAGAAAAAAAAGAAAGAAAAAAATTTGTCTCGATTTGCCTAAAAATATCTAAACACTATGAGACAAAATACATTTCTCTTTCTTGTAGTTCCTAAAAATTATAAGACCATCCTAAGGTGTTGGTTTATGAACAGGATATCCTTTAACTTAATCATCACCAATTTTTGTCTAGTGTCTGTTAGCAGGGGATGGATCTGGCGAGTTGGCATCAAGTCTCAGTCCTTGGTCACATTTCTAAAAGAATTTACAAATGGATCCAAAAGAAACTTGGAAGATAGTTTATTTAGAGTTGGAAAAAAAGAGTGCCCTGAGTTCCAGGGCAAGCAGGCTAGGGATTTAGGCTGGCATGAGGAGAGAGGAGATGGAACAACAGAAGAAAAGAGAAAGTTACACTTTCTGAGATAGAAATCAAGAAGTTGGAAGGCCCAGCCACGAAAGTCTGCAAACAGAAGCATTTATACTTCTGAGTTAGAGGTCGGGAAGTGTGTATGTCTGGCAATGAGGCTGCAGGCATCTCTGAACATCTGTGAACAACTGTAGACAACTGTGAATATTTCTGGGCATCTGGGGGTATCTGGAGACTTCTACAGAGAACTGTGGGCATCTGCAAGAACCTATACACTGCAGGCATCAGTACACTGTGGGAAGCTGGACACTCAGACAATGGCAGACAGCTATGAAGTATGGACACTGCAAACTTCAGATATTGCCTCGAGATGGTGGGGCTTTTAAGTCCCAATCTCATTTGTTGTTGTTGTTGTTAGGTGTCATTGAGTCAGTATCCAACTCATAGAGACCCTGCTTACAACAGGCTAAACACTATTGTCAGTGCTTCTCTGCTGTTCATAGGGTTTTCAATGGTGGATTGATTTTTGGGAGTGCATTTCTGGGTCCTTCTCCCAAGCCTATAGCAACTGGTGTTCCCAGGTGGTCTCTCACCCAAGTACTAACCAGACCCAACCCTGCTTAGCCTCTGAGATCTGATGGGATTGGATGTCACAGGGCTACAGCTGCAGGCAAAGGATATCTTAGGACATGTAAAGATCCATGTTTAACATGATAGATCCAACATTCTCTCAAGTCAGATCAGAAACAATTGTAAAATTCTAATTATAGCTCTTTCCTGCTAGGTGGCCTGCAGCTGTAGCCCTGTGGCATCTGATGCCATCAGATCTTGGAAGCTAATCAGGGTTGGGCCTGGTGAGTACCTGGATAGGAGACCACCTGGGAACACCAGAAGCTGTAGGCTTGGGAGAAGAACCTGGCAACCCCCTCCCAAAAATCAATCTGCCATTGAAAACCCTATGAATAGCAGAGAAGCACTGACAATAGTGTTTCCCCTGTTGTGCAGAGGGTCTCTATGAGTCGGATAATGACTTGACGGCACCTAACGACAACAACCTGCTAGGTGAAAGATATAAACATAAGAGAGGAAAAATATTAGAGGGCAAAGAGTTTCATTGTGATAAGATAGTCTTGAAAAAAGTCTTCCACAATGTGAAGTCCCCAACTTTTCATTGTGTTTTATAGTTTGAGTGTCTCTGATTATGGCACCAGACAGTCTGGTGAACTCTCTGTGAAGGCTATCCATCAGGCATCATGAGATTTGTCCTTTGAAATTAGCATCAAGTTGTCCAGTATTAGTTTATGAGGCTTTAGGGCTAAGCCTTAGTTTTTGTTTTTAGAGTATTAGACAAAACAAGGTATTCAGAATATATTCCATTGTATGTTGTTGTTGTTGTTGTTAGGTGCCATCAAGTCGTGCCCGACTCATAGTCGACCCTCATAGGGTTTTCAATGGCAGATTGTTTCAGGATTGCCTTGGGAGTGGGTTGCTGAGTCCTTCTCCCATTTTTATGGTGCTGGGAATTGAACTCGAGACCTCAGAGACTGCAGAGCGATGCTCTACCAACTGAGCTAAATCCCAGCCCAGTCCATTGTATTGTTGTTGTTGTTAGGTGCCGTCGAGCAGGTATCCGACTCATAGCGACCCTCATAGGGTTTTCAATGGCTGAGTGCTTCGGGATTGCCTTGGGAGAGGATTGCCAGGCCCTTCTCCCATTTTTGCGGTGCTGGGAATTGAACTCGGGTCCTCAGAGACTGCAGCGCAGCGCTCTACCCACTGAGCTAAATCCCAGCCCAGTCCATTGTATAGCTAATCATAAAAACATAAAAACAATAAAATGGGCTATAATTTATATGTGATCTACATTTTTTTCCTGAATCAGTTTTTCTCTCTAAAGTTCTCTTATTTTTCCAAAGATAATCACAGTAAGATATATTTGTTTATAAACTATGTCTAGTCTCCTGATTATGCATAAGCACAGTCAGAATAACCACATAAGCTTTTTAAAATTTTGTTTTCTTCTAACTTGGCAAGGAATCTCAGATCAGACTTTCGAAAACTTGAGGCAAGAAAGCCAAACCAGGGCAGGCTTCAGACTTCACATGCAGTACCTAACATCTTGAGGTTTCTGGGCCTGTCAGCAAGTGATAATTTTTATTCACTCACTGTAAGACTGCAAACTCTTGAAGCCAGGCATAATATGTGCATTCTAACATGTGGCATCCAAATCAAAGATAATCCCAGTTATATTCACAGATACTAATTTAATTTATGCAAACAACATTCCCAATAAGATAGGAATATTTAGCAACATCCCTAATATAAATGTTTGTTTGAAATTGTTCTCATGTTCTCTTTTATGAATACTCTCTGCTTTAATTTACCTTATTCCTCATATATTAGAAGACAAATTTGCTGCCTACAAATTGAACATGGAAGAATCTGCCCATTGCTGACACTTCTTCTTGCACTTAGCTAAATACATTATCTATTCTACAGACTCAGTTGTAAACATTAATCAACAGACTACTTGGTTAAAATGAGTGGACTCCTCATCTAACTCTTTGATCCTTTCAATTTTAGTTGGTTCATGGAGACCCTGGCTAAGTAGTGTACTCCAAACTCTTGGTATTATCCTCTTCATACTCCTAACAGTAGTCTTCCTGGTACACTATACCCTTTCAAAGAGTTTTAAATGTTAGCATATAGACACCTCTAGAATGTCAAATGGCCTCTCTTCAGCCAGAATAATGAAAAACAATGCATGATCAAAAATGTGCTTCAACCTATGAATGACATGTATGGGTCAGAAGCTCAAGTCATAACTGAAAGTAGTCAGTGATGTAAGGTTTGGCTACATTCTTACCTTAGTGGGAGCTTGAGAATTGTTAAAAATTACAGGATGCCATTGTTTTGACCCACACTTGTTTGTGAATTGGTTGTCCTGTGGGGGCCTTGCATGTTGCTGTCATTCTGAAAGCTATGCCACCAGTATTTCAGATATTAGCACGGTCACCCATGGTGGACAGGTTTCAGTTGAGTTTCCAGATTAAGAAAAACTAGGGAGAAAGACCCAGAAGCCCACTCCTGAAACAATTAGCCTTTGAAAACCATGTAAATAGCAGAGAAACATTGTCAGATACTGTGCTGGAAAATGAGTCTGCCCCCAGGCTGGAAGGCACTCAGAAGACCACTGGGGAAGAGTTGCTACCATGAAGTAGAGTTGGTCTTAATAACAGGAATGGAGTAAAGCTCCTGGGTCCTCCACTTGCTGATGTGGCAACGAAATGACTCAAAATGAGAAGAACCAACTATAAACATATGTTAATAATTGGAATGTGGAATGTATGTAGTATGAATCTAGGAAAATTAGAAATCATCAAACATGAGATGACATTCTTGGCATCAGTGAGCTAAAATGGACTGTTACTGGCCATTTGGAATCAGATAATCATATGGTCTTCTATGCCAGAAATGACAACTTGAAAAGAAATGGGGTTTCACCAATAGAAATGGCAACTATATACTTGGAATTCACCAGATGGAACATATAGAAACCAAATTGACTACATTTGTGGCAAGAGATGATGGAAAAACTCAATATCACAGGTCAGAACAAGACTAGGTGCTGATTGTGGATCAGACCATCAACTGCTCATTTTGCAGGTTCAAACTGAGACTGAAGAAAATTAGAACAAGTATACAAGAGCCAAAGTATGACCTTGAATATATCCAATCTGAGTTCAGAGACCATTTCAGGAACAGATTTGATGCCTTACACACTAATGATTGAAGAAAAGATAAGTTGTAGGTCTCTTTTGTGTAAACTGAAATTGTTGAAGGTAGGTATTGAAAGATGGGGAACTAATTGGGGTTGTTGTTGTTAGGTGCTTTGAAATCAGTATCCAACTCATAGTAACCCTACATACAACACATGAAACAGTATTCTTACTGCTTCTCTGCTATTCATAGGGTTTTCAATGGCAGATTGTTTTTGGGAATGGCTTGCCAGGTCATTCTCCCAAGGCTTCAGCACTTGGTGTTCCAAGGTAGTCTTCCATCCAAGAACTAGCCAGCCTGACCCTGCTTAGCTTCTGGGATCTGACAGAGTCAAATACCACAGTGGTATGGCTGCAGGCCAAAAAGACATGTCAACACTCCAGAGCAAACTGCTCAAAGCAGGTTCTCATGAGAAGATGCTCAGTTTTCAAGAGTTTAGGGTCATGGCAAAGGGCCTACTTAAGCCAGCCTCCTTGGTAACATTGTTAGGTGTCAGGAAGTTGATATCCTACTCATAGTAACCCTATGTACAACAGATGAAACACCATTGTCAGTGCTTCTCTGTTATTCGTAGGGTTTTCAATGGATGATTATTTTTTGGGAGTGGGTTGCCAGGTCCTTCTCTAAGACTATAGTACCTGGTGTTCCCAGTCAGTCTCCCATCCAAGTACTAACTAGCCCTGACCCTACTTAGCTTTCGAGATCTGATGGATTGGGTCATCACAGTAGTAAGGGGTTACACAAGTTAATGATGTAATGTTTTATGGTTGGTGTGGAGAGAAAGAATGGTCATGAAGTAATCTTGATTAAATAAATTATAACTGATAAGCTATTTCTCTCAGGTAAGTGGTCTATTATGTTTAAAATAGATCTGAGAAAATTTTCAGAACCAAACACAGAAGTTATTTATTGGCTTACAATCTTCTAATTTCTTGGCACAATTTCCTAAAATAAACATGTTGATATAGGTGATCTACAGTCTTATCTAAGTTACATGGATACTGATATTGTTAATTCTCCACACTTACTCGTTAGACTTTACCCTAGGCTAGAGGACAGGCCATTATCATCTGGGAAAATGATCAATTCAGATCTGTAGAACTCTTTGGAAAGTCATGATTGCATAGCAAGTTGCTATTAGCAACCATTTCATCTGCTTCATATAAGATTTTCTTGTCTTTTTTTGTTAAATGACCACTTTAGGGAGATCAGTGGATGAAAGAGTGGCTGTATAACCACATTTAAGCCCCTACAGATGATACATTTGAACCATGCCACTTAGACAAATACTAGAAGAGTAATTGTAAACAGAGTTTGTAGTCTGCTTCTAAACCTAAGTCAAACAGGGCCTAAATTAAGCCAAAAGAACAGATCTTATTCCTAATTTGAAGAATTTGTAGAACAGATATGAGGGTTTTAGTGAAATCAATTTTGTGACTTCTTAATTTGTTCTTCAGATCTTATATCATTAAAGGTCTCATAAAAGCCTATAAAGATATTGTTGTTTGTTGTTAGGTGCTGTTGAGTTGGATCTGACTCATAGCAAGCTTATGTACACAAGAATGAAACATTTCCGGGCACTGTGCCATGGCTGCCCCTATTGTCAGTGCTTCTTTTCTATTCATAGGGTTTTTTATGCCTGAGTGTTTTGGGAGTAGGCTGCTGGGTCCTTCTTCCAAGATTACAGCATCCTGTATTCCCAGTGATCTCCCATCCAAGTATTAGCTAGGCCTGACCCTGCTTAGTTTCTGACATCTGACAATATCAGAGGGTTGAGTCCAAGCTAAGTATTCTACATCAGTATCAAAGTTTGAAATAGATAATTATCACAAATATTTGTTGCAATTTGCTGAAAATCAATGAGAAATCTTTAATGAAATATTCAATGAATAGAATACCAGGAGTCTCCATCATTTGAAGTTTTTTTGGGAATGATAATGATTGAAAATAAAGCTTACAAGCAGAGAAATTTAGAAATTTGTTCAAAGAAAAACAATGAAATGATGAGCATATTAAGTGGTAGGAGTTTGTAAGATTTAGTTTGAATTCTAGAATTACTTTTGTGTTGGACAATTTTTTTTTGTGGTACTACTGAGCCATGACTTCCACGCATTTTGGCTTTTTATCTTGAGACAGGGTCTTGATAAATTACATAAGCTTCCTCTGGCCTCAAATTCACTATCCTCCTGTATCTGCCTCCAAAGTCCCTGGGATTACAGGCATATGCTACTGTGCCCAGCTTGTGGGACATTTTTTATTGGTTAATTTAGATTCTCTACCGCAATGGAGCCTGCAGCTGTAGCCCTGTGGCATCTGATCCTGTCAGATCTCGGAAGCTAAGCAGGATTGGGCCTGGTTAGTACTTGGATGGGAGATCGCCTGGGAACACTAGGTGCTGTAAGGTTGGGAGAAGGACTCAGCAACCCACTCCCAAAAAGCAATCAGCCATTGAAAACCCTATGAGTAGCAAAGAAGCACTGATAATTGTGTTTCACCTGTTGTATATAGGGTCACTTTGAGTTGGACACCAACTCAATGGCACCTAATAGTGCAAACAACAGTAATCTCATGTTTATGAGTTTAATCGTATCTTCTTAATTCATACTTTGAAATCCTAACCCCTAGTAACTCAGGATGTTACTATATTTGGAGATAAAGTTTTTAAGGCAACATGAGAAAATAGGGATCCTATATGAGTAGTTCCTTTTTAAGAAGAGGTGGTTAGGACATTGACATGTGCACAAATAAAAGAAAGACTATGTAAGGACACAGTGAGAAGTTGGCCATATGCAAGGCAAAGAGACAAACCAACCCTGTCATCTCCTTGATCTTGGACTTCTATCCTCCAGAAATAAGTGGAAGTAGTTTTCTGTTATTTAAGCTACCCAGTTGTACTATTTTGTTATGGCAACTCTGTTGTTGTTGTTAAGTGCTGTGGAGTTGGTATCTGACTCATAGCGACCCTATGTACAACAGGCGAAACACTATTGTCAGTGGTTCTCTGCTATTCATAGGGTTTTCATTGGCGGATTGATTTTTGGGAGTGGGTTGCCGGGACCTTCTCCCAAGCCTACAGTATTTGGTATTCCCAGGTGGTCTCCCATCCAGTACTAATCAGGCCTGACCCTGCTTAGCTTCCGAGCTCTGACAGGATCGAATGCCATAGGGCTATGGCTGTAGCATATAGCAACTCTAGCAAGCTCATATGCTTATAGTGCTCTATTCACTCACTCCCAAGGCACTCACCACATCACTTTTTAATATGTTTATATTTATTGTTATATACTAGATTATAACCCCTTTGTATTAGTTTTCTCCTGCAGTCATAAGAAATTACCACAAAGTTAGTGGGTTGAAAGCAAACATTATTTTAGAGATTTTCTACAGACAAGAGGTCTGGTATAGGTATCACTAAACTAAAATTAAGGCATTGGCATATTTCTGGAGGCTCTAGGGGAGAATCTGCTGCTTTGTACACAGAGCTGTTGGCAGAAGTCAGTTCTATGTGGTTATAGGACCAAGGTTTCTGTTTCTTTTCTAGCTGTCAAGTAGAGAGAGCTCTTAGCTACTACAGGTCCCCTACATCTCAGAACAAGCAACAGAGCAATGAATCCTCTGGCTCCTATTTCTCTGATGTTTTGCTACCACATTTCTCTCTTACTAAACACAAAAAGGGCTGGGATTTAGCTCAGTTGGTAGAGCACTGCACTGCAGTCTCTGAGGTCCCAAGTTCAATTCCCAGCACCACAAAAATGGGAGAAGGGCCTGGAAATCCACTCCCAAGGCAATCCCAAAACAGTCAGCCATTGAAAACCCTAAAAGTATCGCTATGAGTTGGATACCGACTCGACGGCACCTAACAACAACAACAACAACAACAACAACAACAACAAAACCTGAAAGATTTTCTGCATTTGAGAATTTAGGGGATTAGATTTGGCCAGCCAGATAATTTGGTGTAATCTCCTCATCCCAAGATTTATGACTTTAATCACATCATTGCATCTCTTTTGCCATGTAACGTAACCCAGTCACAAGTTACAGGGAATAGCACATGGGCACCACCATGTTTAAGAACAGATCAGGGTGCTCTACCACTGGGCTGCACCCCCAGTCCTCATTTTTATTTTTTATTTTGAATCAAGGTCTTGCTAGGTTACGCAGCTTCTGGCCACAAATTTAGCAATCCTCTTGCCTTGGCTTTCCAAGTAACTAGGATTACAGGCATGTACCACCACACTTGACTCACATGTCATTTTTAAGGAATGATAATTTTCAGAGTTGCCTGCACCTGTAACCCTGTGGCTTCCCATCCCGTCAGATCTTGGAAGCTAAGCGGGGTCAGGCCTGGTTAGTACTTAGATAGGAGACAGCCTAGGAACACCAGGTGCTGTAGGCTTGGGGGAAGGACCCAGCAACCCCCCCTCCCCCAGAAGACCCTATGAATAGCAGAGAAGCACTAATAATAGTGTTTCACCTGTTGTATATAGGGTTGTTATGAGTCAGACACTGACTTGACAGCACCTAACAACAATTTTTAGAGATAACATGATAGTGGCAGGTAGAAGAAAGCCCACAAGTCTCTCCTTTTTGAGTTTTAGTACTCTTCTTCTATAGTTGGCAGTGAACTAAGAAAACAAATTGCTCATAATTTTAGGCTTATCTAGAGCCCACTTATCCAGACATTCTAAAACACTGGCTAATAAGACCAGATCACACAAACTACCACAAACAGAGAGAACTGCTATTCAAAGAATCTCTGTCAACAGCACCTAACAACAACACATTAAAATCACAAATCAAACCAGGTGGCATGGTGGCTCATGCCTGTAATCCCAGCGACTCGGGAGGTGGAGGCAGGAGGATCACAGATTGGAGGCCAGAGGCATCATGCATAACTTAGACCCTATCTCAAGATAAAAAGTCAAAAATGGGCTGAGGATGCAGCATAGTAGTAGACTGTATATGTGCTTAGCATGTACAAAACCCTGGATTGGATCCTCAGCAGCAAAAACAAACCCCCAAAACATCACTGTGTATATCTGTGAAGTTAAACTATATGAAATTGTCAACATGATTTCTTTTTAATATACACACCCAGCAATTTCATATGATTCTTCTAATAGAAAATGGCCAGGAAATAAAAATAGCTAATGTGTAGCATTATAGTCATCCTTGTTATCTGAGGGACACTGGTTCCAGGACCCCTATAGACACCAAAATCTGAGGATGTTCAAGTCCCTAATAAAACCTATGCACATCTTCCTATATATTTTGGATCATTTTCACATTATTTGTAATATGTAACAATGTAAATGCTATGTAAATAGTCCTTAAATTGTACAGTTTAAAAAATAAAGTCTGTAGATGTACCAAAAAAAAAGAAGAAGAAGAAGAAGAGATTTCATTCACTTTTTGCATGATTAATCTTTTTTTTTTTTTTTTTTTTTTTTTTTAGGTGCTGGTGGTTGAACCCAGGGCCCCATGCTTGCATGCTTTGCAAGTGCTGGACCACTGAGCTTCATCCCAAAACCATGTTTTTTTTTTTTTTGTTGTTGTTGTTGTTTCTTTTTACTTTTTTGTGTGACAGTAGTCTCACTAAGTTATGCAGACTGCCTCCGGTCTCGATCTTGCTATCCTCCTTGCATCTCCTGAGCCACTGGGATTACATGTGTGCACCACTGTGCCTGGCTGATGATTAATCTTTACCAAAGCCTGACAAATGGATTTTGATCTATATTTTTAAAAACTTGCACATGTGGGTAAAAGGCAGAGCAAAGAAGGAGGATGGGAATAGAGGCAAGAAAAGACTAAGGAAAAAGGGAAAAGGGGAAGAGAAGTATGTTTTGAATATAAAATGGCCACCAAATATCATCTTTGAATGCTTAGTCTCCAGTGAATAGCACTGTTTTGAGAGACTGTGGAACCTTTAGGAAGTAGGACCTACCTGGAAGAAGTGGGTGACTAGAGGCAGGCCTTTGAAGATTTACCAGGTCCCTGGTCTCTTTCTCTCTGCTTCCTGTTGCAGTGATGTGAAGGTCCTCTGCCACAAGCGCTGCTCCTTGGCCATACCTTCCCCACCACTATGGACTGAGATTCTCTAAACCATTGCTGTTATTATGTGCTGTCAAGAGGGGCCAAATCATAGCAACCCTATGTACAACAGATTGAAACACTCCCTGATGCTGCATGCCCAGCACTATGTCAGTGCTTCTTTGCTATTCATAGGGTTTTCAATGGCTGATTGTTTCAGGAGTGGGCTGCCAGGTCCTTCTCCCATTTTTTCAGTGCTAGGGATTGAACCCATGGCCTCAGCGTATACAGAGCAACACTCCACTGAGCTAAACCCCAGCTCTAATCCTTCTTCCATTAAGTTGTTCTGTCAGGTGCTTTGTCACAGTGACACAGAAGCTCACTAACACAAAAGTAATATATACCCAAGGAAGCTTCATGTTATCAAGTAAAAGATTTTCTACTATATCCAGTACATACAAGTTATCTGCTTAACAGAGTAGAAATATAAAAGGCATTTCATAAAAGGTTTGAGTAGATTTGAGTCATAATGGTTATAAATTTAGCTATTAATCAACTAACTAGTGGCGAATCTAGAGAAGTAATTGCAATCAATTTTGGTTTCCTAGTATGATTTAAAATGAAATAGTTTAATGAAATTTTGATTAGTTTACAGTCTATGATCATCCATAACTTTTAAAACACTAGAATAAGATAAAATATTCTTTAAACCATTTAATATTTTTGATAAGAAAGCCCTGGAAATCTTGAAATGAGTCATATTATGAAAGATGTATACCTTTCAAAATAGTGTTACCAAGTAGTTGTTGTTAGGTATCACCAAACTGAGAGACTTTTTTTTTTAGCAAAATCAAACATTACTTTATCTTCCTTGGAAAAATTGTCTATTCTCCAAGGTTATTTGACGTTGGAGATGGCCCAGTCATTTCTAGATTTAGGTATAATCTCCCAGCAAAAGGATTTGGGGGTAAATGAAGTGGGTTATGTCTTACTTTCAGCGCATACTGATGAGAAGATAATCTATTTTAGCCATCTTGGTTGGGCTTTGTGGGGATATCCTTGAATAAAATGCAGAGAACTTACTCAGCAGTAGATAATTACCCAATCGGGATGGTTCACAGAACATCTGAGAAAACATGATGTCCTTGATGAAATCATTGCAGGATTTCTCAGCAAGTCAGGGATTATGGTGATAAAGTTACATTTCTGATGGTTTTAAATTTTCTACAACTGACTAAGTGTTCACAGATCTCTTAGTAGGATTGTTTTAAGTGCACATGTTTTTCACTCATTTGTTGTTTTCATGGCAGATAATCCAGAAACTTTCCCTTTTAAGATAAGTCCTGCAGCTATATATTTATTGGTAAGCAGTTTTGTTTTTTTTTAAATCCAAGAGGAACAGCTTTATGTTCTTTAGGTTAATATTCCAATTCCAATCACCATGTCAGTGCACATGAAGTGCTTTGCTACTATGGTAATGCACAGTTCTGAAGTGCATGGAGGACATCTTTCAGGCACAGGATCTCACTGTGGGTGCAGCAGTGTGCTCTGTGCAGGCCCCTAGTCGTCAAGAGGGTGGGACTGGGCCAGAGATGAGAACAGGAGGACTGGAGGGAGTCTGTCTGACTTTCAATTTCTTCAGTTCTCATCCCTCCTCCAATTTGGCTGTGTCTGATTTGAAGCATTTTCTTAATGCCATAAAGATGGATCTCAATTATCCATGACAGTTGAGTTCAAATCAAGAAAAAATTAAATCTACTGGTAATCAAAAACATTAATTTAATTACAAGTTTCCATTTCCCCTTTGAGCAATATTTATTTAACAAATTGGCTGCAAGGAAACTAATAGGAATATTTCCTTGTGTTATTATCACTCTTTCTCTTTTATAGTTTCAAAAATAAAAAAGTGTCAAAAAACCTAATAGGGAATGAAGAGTTTTCTGGATAATTTCCCAAATTGGATAATCAATTTCTGAAGTGCCTTGATTGAAAACAAGTCAAATAAATTTTCCACACCAAAAAAGTATGTATCACACAGTAATTTATTTTAATAACATATTCTCCTGTCAAAACATTTGTTCTTTGTACTATGCATTTGTTCTCATCAGTTTGGGGTGTGTCTGTGTCTCGTAGAGCTAATGGTGATTAGTATAGTGTAAAAGTGTATTATGACCTTGATGACTTAACACTCATATTACTTGGATCTTAAATTTTATCTGGATGAAATATCCTTGATGTTTTTTACATTGTCAAGGAAGAAATAGAATTGTGATTTTATGTTGCAATCTCGTGCCAATTCCATGTGTCATGTTCTGTTATGATTCCAAAATTTATAATCTGGCTCTTCTGTGAGCTGAGAACCTAACATTGAGTTCTTTCTTTCTAATTTTATAATAAACAGTAGCTTGGCCAAATAAACTCAGTGTCACACACACTGGCTGATAAAAAAATCCTTATTTTATTCTTTTTCTGAGTCTTTTTATAACTGTTAAGATATTTATTATCATTCCTAAAGGTGTCACTTCCATAATTGCAAAATAAAAGCAAACATATAAATGCTATAGTTCTTACAGAAATCTTGATAACCTATTTATTGAAGCATCTCTGGGGTGGTAAATTATTACCTTAGAATTTATTTGTCTTCAGGAGGTAGGATTTGGTTTGTGAAACTTCTTGTAAGAATTGTTTGACTTTACTTAGGAGAGTGCTACCTGGCTGAAATTTCTCCTTGTTGCTGTGTTTCTGTAATAAGCCAGTATTTAAAAATGCAACAAACATAATTTGCTCCAATTTTCTAGATGCTCATTCTTTTCACAAATATTTATTTTGTCATTGTTGTTGTTAGGTGCTGTCCATTCCAGTCTGACTTAACTCTCTGTACAAGAGAACAAAACACTCCCTGACACTGTGTCACGCTTGGCACTGTGTCAGTGATTCTTTGCTATTCATTGGGTTTTCAATGGCTGTTTTTTTTTTTTTTAGGATTATTTTGGGAGTGGAATGCCAGGTCCTTCTCCTGTTTTTGCAGTGCTGGGGATCCAATGCAGGGCCTCAGAGTGTACAGAGCAAGCACTCTACCAAATAAGCTAAACCATAGCCCAAATGTCTGTTTATTGATTGGTATGTAAGAAAATTAATCACATATAAACCCTGTGCTTAAAGAATTATACATGAGGGTAGTAGGCCATGGAGATAAAGTGATAGCTAGACAAAATGCTACAGAAGTATAGGAAATAAAAATTTAGAGATTAGAGTTTTTATGATGGAGATTAATTGGTTGCTAAATTCCTACTACATGTCATAGAAGAGAGGTACAATTCTTTCCCTTACCATTTAATGGTAGCTAGCAGCTGAGTTGGATTTTGAAAGTCAAGTAGAATGTGGAAGCATAACTATAGAGGAAAAGATGTATACTTGACCTGCAATTTCATCTATCTATCTATCTATCTATCTATCTATCTATCTATCTATCTACCCACCCATCTGTTGTTGTTGTTAGTTGCCGTCGAGTCCTATCCAACACATAGCGACCCTCACAGGGTTTTCAATGGCTGACTGTTTTGGGATTGCCTTGGGAGTGGATTGCCAGGCCCTTCTCCCAATCTACCCATCTACCTACCTATCATTTCAAAGGTTGGACTGACTGGATTTGGAATTTTAATTTTATTTTTAAAATATTTTTTAAAACTATTGACTTGATAAGTGGATAAGACTCTCATGTCTCATCTTATGCATATTGATTTGTGATCCATCTTTGGCAGAGTTGTGATGCCCGGAAAGCCTCAAAGCACTTGTTGCTTAATTTCTACTTCCTGGTGAATGCTTGATCTACAGGGTTTCCTTCTGGCTGCATGTGCTGAGAGGTGATGTGTTGTCAAGCTCAGGACTACCTGCTTGCTACCTTGTCTTCCTGACATCAATATAACCTCAGTATTTTAGTTGTTATTATTTTTAGGTGCCATCAAGTTGGGTCTGACTCATAGCAACCCTATGTGTAATAGATGAACTACCCAACACTGTGCCACGTCCAGCACCATGTCAGTGCTTCTCTGGTATTCTTAGGGTTTTCTTTTCTTTTTTTAATGTTTTAATTTTATGTATTTATTTTTTATTGGAAGTTTTTAATGTACAACTTAATGGTTTTCATTATGACATGGGTTTCCTTATGACATTTCCATATATGTATTTTGTTGTACATTGCTCACATAACTTCCCCCTTACCCTCTCTTGACCCTCCTCTCCTACCCCCACCCCCACCATCAATGATCTCCTTTCTACTTGTAAGTCGTTTTATGGGAATATTTATCTATATAAGTGCATCCCAATTTTGATTTAAGTCCAAAATTTTTTTCTATAGAAATCTTTTTACATCTTCAGTAGTATTACATGAGTGATCTAGTCCATTTACATTATTGCCATCCTTTGGTATTATTGTTATTATTATTATCATTATTTCCTATACTAATAAGTTGTGGTATTTACATTGAGGTTGACCTCTCCCCCCTCCCTCCCTCCTCATGGCCCTCCTCACCCTCCTGTCTTCTCCCATGCTCACTTCCCTTTCTTAGATCCCTCTCTTCTTCTTTCCACTCTCCTAAAATTATCTCTATGCTGAATTTGAGTTTTTATTATGTTTTAATGTATGTATAGGATTTTTTCCTTCTTTTAAGTTTGATTCAGCTCCCACATATGAATGAGAACATATAGTATTTCTCTTTTGGGGCTTGTGCTTTTTCACTTAAGATAATTTTCTCCAATTCCATCCATTTTGCTGCAAATGACATTATTTAATTTTTTTAAACTGCTGAATAGTATTCCACTGTGTATATGTACCATAATATTTTTATCCATTCTTCTATTCATGGGCACTTTTGTTGATTCCGTATCCTTGCTGTGAAAAGTGCTGCATTGAACATGGAGATGCAGGTGTCTCTGTGGTACGATGACTCATCTCCCTCTGGGTATATTCCCAATAATGGTATAACTGGGTCATATGGTAGATCTATTTTGTTTTCTGGGGTATCACCATATTGATTTCCAAAGTGGTCCAACCGGCTATGACCTCACCAGCAGTGTAAAAGGGTTCCCTTTTCCCCATAACCTCACCAACATTTGTTGTTATTTGTTTTCTTGAACTTGGCCATTCTTACTGGAGTAAGGTGGAATCTCAGAGTTGTTTTGATTTGCAATTCCCTAATGGCTAGGGATATTGAGCATTTTTTCATGTGTTTCATGGCCTTATGATCTTCATAGGGTTTTCAGTGGCTGATTATTTTGGATGTGGGCTGCCGAGTATCTTAACAGGTATAGGTATATTTCTGTCAACAAAATAATAACCTGAAATACATACTCCTGTGAAATAATAAATGAGGGCTTTGTGAAGTTGAAACAATACTAAAAGTGTTTTTTCCCAATTTATAGCACTACTTCTCTGGAAAAATAAAATTCCAAATAAGCAGATTATGAACAAATTTTAGGAAATGCTTATAGTTATACATGGTGTAATGCATGTATTTGTCAAGAAAATATGCTTTGGAGAATATTCTTCTATGGTATTTTGCTCAGAATAAATAATAATGGACCTTGAACAACAGGAAAATGTCTAAATATAGACCATGAGCATTTTCTTTCTGCCTTGCCATTCTTGTATTTAGTAAGTAAGGAAGGGAATGACATTTATTCATTGTGATAGTTGTTTGAGCAGCCTCAAGGTTGATGTAGCACTGCTTTTTTCCCTTGTCTATGTATGACTCAATATGTTTCTCTCTCTTGAGGTTCATACAGAACTGAAAAAGATGAATAATAGATGTAGATGTTTATAATTTCTTTCTTCAGGACAATTGTTTTCATTAGTTATTAAAAGTCAAAAATAAATGCTGATTACCTGAAAATGGACTAAGAAAATTAAGATGTAATATAAATTAATTATATATATTTATGTATTAATGGAGATAAAAATTAAAGAGGAAATTAAAGGATTTTAAGGGACCTTAAGGCTTATCTATAATTTCTATAAGCCTTTGATGTTTGAGATTGGGCTTGCTGTCAGAACTGATGATGGATTTTACGATGAGAAATATGATTTAGAGTATTGGTGAGTGGCAATTTGACTTTCGAGCTAGTGCAAAGTTGTTGGCAAGACTAGAAAGGATGAGGGGAGCAATAACCTCATGAACCAGGTAGGGTGAGGAAAGAAAGCTCTCCCACCTTGACCATCAACAAGGAAAGGGTTTCTAGACGTCTAAGAGGTTGAATACTAATGTCATGGGGCAGGCAGCTCAGAGAGAAAGGGTTTAGCCTTGATGATCTTTGTAGAACAAAACAGGAACAAGAGAGTTTGAGGGAAACTATATCCTACACAAGGTAGTGTCAGATATGAGTGTGGATCCAGGAGAACAAAACAGTGTTGCAATAACTCACAATTGCAACAGCAATTATAGCAATGAAAAGAACTGAAATGGCAAAAAGGAAAGAAAAAAGTATTGATGGGGACTGCTAATGAAAAAATTAACCACTTAAAGGTAAAAATGTAAGTGGGAGGGTAGAAAGTACACTATAGGATATATAGTAAGCATTCAACAAATAATATTTGAAGTTTATTCTGAATATTAGAAAGATTCTAACCATTTATAGTAGCCAGTTTCTAAGCACTGCTGTCATAGTATATAAAAGGACAAAGAGAAAAAATATGCAATATTATTAAATGGTCAGCAAAGTCACTTTATTTCCAGTTACAACTACCGAGAACACCTATAACATTATGAGAATGACTTGGTATTAAATTGCACATGGGACATCCTTTTAATAAATTAGTTTGTTTGTGATAAGTTATTATGTAATGTTGCATATATAAATATGCATTATATTTCTGGTTTTTCTTCCCCAACTAATTCATTTTACAGTTTCCAAAGTCTACTCTAAATAACTCTGCATGAAAATCTGACCTTCTAAAAGCAGATAAACTGAACCATTATCATTCATTCATTCAACAATTATATACTGAATGCCTATTAAATGTCAGACATCATAAAACCTCTCTCTGCCCTGGATATTTTCACAAAGAGAGAGACCAAAACTTAAAACAGTTAACTACAGTATACCCTGAGATCTATGCAAAACATCTACGGAAGAGGCCACTAGGCATACTTGTAGGAGACAGTTCACATATTAGTTGGAGTTTGCAAGTTAAAGATGGCAGGAGAAGGACTTTCCAGGGCACAAGAAGATTAGTTTATAACAGATACTATGGAGACATGAAAAAGTCTGATGTGTTTGAGCAAAAGATGAGAAAAAAATGGTGTGGTAGGGCCATAGCATTCATGAAAAAATGAGGTTATTTGGTATTAGATGGTGAAGTCCCTGAAATAATATTCTAGGAAGTTTCAGTTTAATTCTAACAGATAATCTGCCCAGCCCACAAATGTTTTGAAAGGAGTGACTGAATCTGAATTGTGTGTTAACTCTGGTAGCAGTTGAAAGATGAACTCATGGGAGGAAAGACTAGGTCTATGCAGGAGAAAATAGATATAATAATAGCATTCTTTTTTTTTTTTTTTGGAAAGAATGAGTGTTTGAATTTAAGGGTAAAAAAGCGAAGCCAATTTCAAAGGTATTTCTTAAGTACAATTGATGGACTATTATTTTTATTATTATTTGTCCGGTTACATATGGGAAATTAAACAGAGGATGTAACTGAGAATAGTTTTTCAATATCTACTTTGAGGAACTAATTCAATGGTGATGTAAATAAGGAATTAATAATAGAGAGACTGAGCTGGGAGCTGTGGTGTATGCCTATAATCCCAGCTACTTGGGAGGCAGAGGCAGGAAGATCACAAGTTCAAAACCAGAGGCAGTTTGCATAATTTAGCAAAACCCTGTCTCAAAAAAAAAAAAAAAAAGGGCTGGGGGTGCAGCTCAGTGGTATAGCACTTGCAAAGCATGTAAGCACAAAGCCGTGGGTTTAACCCCTAGTACAGGAAAAAAAAAAAAAGAAAGAAAGAAAGAAAGAGAGAATGAGAAAAGAAAAAAAAAGAATAAAAAGAATAGAGATTGTTCTAGGTAGAAGACAGAGAATGTTCTAGATTTTCTATGCTAGGCCATTAATTAGATAGAAAAACAGTTTACTCAATTAACATTCAAATGGGGACCACAATGGGCAGGGTATTGCTTGATAACCCAAACTTAACTATAAAATAAAAATCACACATAAAAGATATGTTAAACTTCTCATGCTTTGGCACCAGTGGCAAGCAATTATCTTATGCAGTGGTATGAGCAGTGGCAGGATTTCTTGTTTCTGTATTTTTTTGCTTTAATGTTTTCCCATGCATGGCAAGTTTTCCATATGCTAGGCTGGGTAGATTCCTGTTGCCATATGGCAGCATATAATATGAGAAAAATTTCACAAGGAAGATGTTTCTAGTTGTGTAAAGCTACTGCTCCTGGAAAACCATAATTCCATGCTGGGCTACAAAACTGTTCCTACTAGGCAGAATGTCTGGGTTAAGAAATTAGCCATGCTTTAAGGGATCCTTAATGGATGCTGAATATCTGGTAAGTTTCCTAATTTATTAGAAAATAGCCAGATAAATTTGGCACAGAATGAACACAAAATTGATCACCTTGATG
The DNA here is from genome assembly GCA_007922755.1 of Pedetes capensis. NCBI lineage: Eukaryota > Metazoa > Chordata > Mammalia > Rodentia > Pedetidae > Pedetes > Pedetes capensis. The sequence continues at coordinate 109,643 of VMDO01002414.1, read as the reverse complement.
CTCATTGAGGGAAAAATTTTATTCTTACCATCAGGGAAAGAGGGCAAAACAGGTAAAGTTACTTTTTGCCCTAGCTTATCTCTTGGAGAAATGAATATGCAGTCTCAATTCAAGTCAGCAAACACTTTTATGAACATGTAGGTATTTGAGGTAGTAAAAGATGGCCTTAGGACAGTGTGTGAATAGCATGATGTTTATGGTTTTAAGCAATTCTGTTTTGAATGAAACCTAGTTTCAGTGGCTATGTATCCTCAGGTAGATCCCACCTCCTTGAGTTTTAGCATCTTTACCTTAAAATGGAGATAATAATGCCCACTTTGCAGAGTTTTGTATAGATGATTCCTCCAGAATTGTCATAGACTGGACCTGAAGAATGATTGCTGCAATGATATAAAACACCTGACATGTCTGGAGGTGGGGTTGGCTCTGCAACCATAGTGATGGAATGGGCAGAAACACACATGTTGGTTGAGATTGCTGTAATATATCAACATTCTCTCTAGGAGGGAGGATAGGGAAGGTTGTAAGACTCTTAATAGAAGAGAGAGGAAAACAGAGCAGAACTGAACTGAGCAAAGCAGAGCAGAGCACAGCAAAAGAGGGGAGAAACTTGTCAGTGGAACAGCTGCCCATAAGGCTGCCAGAGTGTCACACACTACTCTTGTAAGTAAGCCCACCTGGGAGGGAGAGAGGACCACTCCTGTGACAAAGCCCACTTGAGAAGGACTTACAGTTGGTGAAGTTTTGAGACATTTTGGTGAGGACTTTGGGGATGGGGGAGATTCCTCCTATCAGTGCAGCTGTAAGTAAAGACTTTCCAAAAATTACCCACAATGCCTATATAAAGCCTCCAATAAATTCCTGGATCACAAAATTTCATGTGGTCCGTCCTTAGGTCTGTCTACATTCCCTTTGGCTTTCACACAACACAGAGCTATTAAGAACATTAGCTGTGATACACACAAATGCCTTATGATGTTGCTTATTACAGTACATGGAGTCACTGTTACTTTGGCCTTTATCTCTATAGCCACATCAATCCTGACAATGGACATCAATGATAAGCAACTTCTATATTTTAGTTTATTCTTTTGTATTGTATATATTGAAAAAATACACATAAAGTGAATTTAGTAATTTCCAGGTTTCATTAAATTTGAGATCTATGTTGATTGTTTACTCATGGGTGCTTTTTATTAAACTAAGCAGTTTAAAACATATACAGTGTAATCATCCATAATATAAAGCTTATCCTTCAAATTGATGTAGTTTGGAATCATTAAATAGTAAGGAGTGAACTTTATTCTTTTAAAGACAGACCAAATGAAGGGGTTAGCATTGGTTAGAATTGGTAGCATTGGAAGCGAATAAAATTTTTACTTGTTTTTAATATTCTTGAAATATGAATTGTCATTACTCATTTTC